>LKBB01000107.1:13335-54409 GCA_001513885.1 Thielaviopsis musarum
CCCCCCCCCCCCTTTAAACTTTTAACCGCTATTGCTAATTGTTGCTCCCGCCCGTGCGAAACGAAAGAAGCCCAGGATTTGTGACTCCAGTTCGGTATCAGATATGTATGTGATGTGATGTGATGTGTGTGTATGCGTACTGGCGCTGTTGTTTTTTGTTTTATCTAGATCGAAACACGATCCAGTTCATTACCGCCTCGATAAAGCACGAAAACCCCCCCCCCTCGAATCCGCTTAGTAGCGGGTGATGTCACGGCCAAACAGCCACGTGCTCATCCACGAGAAGGGAACCATGAGTCTATTCCGCCAGCTCATGCTTCTGGTCACGTAGGCCATACGCCACAGCAGCCACGCGGCACGGCCCTTGAGACCATCCTTGTTGGCCTGGTACATGGCGTTCCACGAACCAACGTAGGCCATGACACCCAGGTTGTGGAACTTGAAGGGGGCGGGACGAGTAAGGCCGTTGCCCTTGTTCAGAGTCTTGGCCAGGTAGGCGGCCTGCTGCGCAGCGACCTGGGCAGTGGCGGGGTAGGTGGCGCCCTCGACGGAAGCGCAGTCACCAATGGCAAACACGTCGTTCATGGGCGCGTTGGCGTCGGACGCCGTGTCCTGCACCTTGACACGCAGAGTCTCGTCGACAATGATGCCGCCCGAGCGAGGGTGGCGCATGACCTTGACCTTGGCGGCCTCGCGCAGCACATCGGGCACGACAAACTCGCCGTCCTGCAGCTTCTTGACAATGGGGTTCTGGGTCAGACCAGTGGACCAAACAACCAGACCAGCACCGATTTCCTTGTCGCCAAACTCCTTGATGTTGAGCTTCAGCACACCATCACCGTCCTCGCCAGCCTCGTTGTCGCGGCGGATGCCCAGAATGTGGTGCTGGGTCTTGATCTCAATGTTCTGGCGCTTGAACAGGTTCATGGCAAAGCCCGACAGCGCAGCGTCGAACATGGGCAGAACCTTGGGGGCCACGTCGTACACGGTGATGCGGATGAGGGGAATCAGCTCGGGGTACAGGTTGACCATGTCCTCGTGGATCAGATCGTGCAGCTCAGCAGAAAACTCGATACCGGTAGGGCCACCGCCAACAACGGCAAAGTGCAGCAGGTCGCGGCGCATCTCCTCGGAGGTGGTGGGCAGAGCGGCGCGCTCGAAGCAGCGCAGCAGGCGCATGCGGATGGCACGGGCATCACCGACGTCACGCAGGAAGTGGGCGTTGTGGCGCACACCCTTGACACCAAAGGTCTGCGAGTAGGCACCGACGGCAACGATCAGCTTGTCGTAGGGCACCTCGAACAGGCGGCCCTTGACACCAGCCTGGGTGCGCAGGGCAATGGCGGCAGTGGGCGACGAGACGGCCTCGGGGGTCAGGGCGCGCTCATCACCAATGTTGCTCTCGACGGTAATGGTCTTGGTACGCAGGTCGATCTTGTCGGCCCAGCCCTGGTGGAAGTTGTCGAGGCCGAGACGGCGCACGGGCTCGGTAGTGGCGCCGAGCTCAAGAGTGCCGGCGGCGGCGCCGGCCAGCAGCGGCGTGAAGACAAAGTGCGAGCGGGGCGAGATGACGACACGCTCGTACTTGGCAGGGTCCAGGTTGCGGGCCAGACTGTAGCCGGCCCAGCCGCTGCCCAGGATGACGACACGTTCGCGGTCGGAGGCGGCGGCGCGGGTGGCGAGAGCACGGGTCGAGCCCGGCAGGCGTTTAGAAAGAGCGGCGACGTTCATTATGTATCTAAGCAAGAAGAAGTATTGCAAAGAAGGAGGAGAAGGAAGGAGGGAGGGCGGAGAAGGGGAGGGCGGAGAAGGAAGAAAGAAGAAAGAAGAAAGAAAGAAAGAAAGAATTAAAAGAAAGGGTTATGGGGAAATGAGAGCAAGGAAGAACAAGAAGGAGAAGAAAGAAAGAAGAGGAAGAAGGAGAGAAAGAGAAAGAGAGAAAGAAAGAGAAAGAGAGAGAGAGAGGACGAAACGAGAAAGTTTGACAAGGTCAACCAAGCAAGAACAGACACTGAAGCAGACCGAGAAGCGGGTGGGGCGAAGGAGACGAAGGAAGCAAGAGAGCAGAAGCAGACAAGTCCAAGAACAAGAAGAGGACAAAGAGAGAGGGAAGAAAATAGGTAAGAGGGAAAAGAAAAAAAAAAGAAAAAAAAAGAGGATTAACGGGGAACCAAATCCGAGGAAAAGAAGTACTAGCAAGGAGAAATATCAACGGATTTTTGAAGGAGTAGCAAGTCCAAGTGACGACAACGAGTAGGGAGAAATATCAACGGGATTTTTTTTTGAAGTTCTGGTGAGAAGAGAAGCGGATTTTTTTTTAATTTTCTTTTAGCGACGGCGGGGGAAGGATTTCAATTTTGTGATGAGGTTCAAACGAGCGTAAATGGTCAAAAAGATTAGAGAGAGAGAGAGAGAGAGAGAGAGAGAGAGAGAGAGAGAGAGAGTAAAGAGGGAAGAGATGAAGTGAGAGTGAGAAGTGAGGGTTAGTTGAAAAAGAGATGAGAAGGCGAGATTGATATAAATGGTCGAGTGTGCTGAAATTGGTGATTGAGTTGTCTGACTTTTTTTTTTTTTTTTTTTTTTTTTTTTTTGCAGGCTAATTTTTGCCCATTGGAAAAAAAAAAATCGAGACAACGGACGGCGACGGCGTAGAACGGAAGAACAAGGAATAGCGACTAAGAAAGCTAGACGAAAACAAGAAGAGAAGAGAAGAGATAAAAAGCGGTAAATTACAGGGCCCTTGGAAACGGGTAACAATAAAATTTGAGCTAGCTGGCAAATTTTTGTAGATACGATTAGCTTTCTTTTTTTTAATTCTTTTTTTTTTCTTTTTTTTATAAACGGTGGAGTTTTTTTTTTTTCTGAGAGGAATGAGGAAAGTTTAAGTGGGAAAAGCAAATCAGCGAGAGGATAATGATAAGCTGAAAAGTTTTGGGTAGTCAAATGTGGTGATGGCTTTTTTTTCCATGGTGGTGTAAGTGGGAGGCATGTGAATGAGTTGAGGTGAGGTTGCAAGAGTGAGTGAGTTGACTAACACGCTGCATGCATCTCATCTCATGCACCATTGAGACTCACTCACTTTCACTCACCCCATCGTCAGTGAAAAAAAAAAAAAAAAAAAAAAAAAAAAAAAAAAAAAAACGTCGTCTCATTGTTTCCCACTGATGACACCAAAAAAATAATCAGCTGTAACTTTAGCACCAGACTACGGTGTTGACGTTTCTTCTAGTCGTTTTCCATTGGCTGTGTATTTATTTTTGCCTCCTATTTTTGGTTTTATTTTTTAGTTTCCTTGGGGGGGGGGCAAGTTTTCTACGTATTTTCTGCCCTTTTGTTCTGTCGGTATTGTTCGGAATGTTTTGGGGGCAGGCAAAAAAAAATGAGCGGCCTCTCCGATTTACTACAGCAGGCTGACAGGGCAAGCAGGGCGCTGTAAATACAGTGTACAGAGGGACTGCGAGCTAGAATACAGTGGAGATGCTAGTTGGATATAGAGGAAATGCTAGTTAGATACAGTGGGGATGCTAGCTGGATATAGAGGAAATGCTAATTAAATACAGCGGGGATGCTAGCTGGATACAGAGGAAATGCTAGTTAGAATACAGAAGGGCTAGTACAGAAAAACGCTATAGCAGAGACTTAGTCAGGGGCCGGGCGGCGGTGACAACAAAAGAACGGTCTGGAAAAAAACGCCACGGAAAAGCAGTAGGGTGCCGAGTTTGACGGTCTCAGATCAAAGCTTGTTTTCTTCTTTTGCTTTTCTTGCAAGCCCCCCCCTAGAGACGGGAATAAAACAAAAACAAAACATTCATCAACATGCAGAGCAGCTTTCCGCTAGGTCCGCAAGAACAAAGGGTTTCTTGTCAGGCTTGAAGTTGGAACAAGGGACAAAAGAAAGAAGAAGAAGAAAAAAAAAAAAAGAAATGGCCGAGAAAGGAAAAGAAGTCGCTGCCTGACACATGAGGCTGTGGAGCGGGATTTATCGAATTTTATAGAACGCGCTTTGCATAAGAAGCAAAAAAAAAAAAATCCTGCAATGATCTGCTCTGACGTTTCTCAGCCAGAAAAAAGGTAGGAAAAAAAAAAAAAAAGGACAATCCGAAGACAAATGCAAAGGGAAATCATGAAGAGCCAGTAATTGTGCAGGTATTAGTTATTACTACTTGTGGTTGCCATGGACGGCGCGCTCGGCTATAACAGTAAAATTGCTCTCGTGATGCCTCAATGACGTCTTGTGAACGTGTTGCAAGAAGGAAGAAGAGAAGAGAAGAAAAAGAGGGTGACGATGGAAGAAATCTCTTTTTTCTTTTTTTTTCTTCTTTATTCCGGGCCCACCTTTGTTTCCGACTCCGAGCGGACCCGAGTCATTTTCTTTTCTTTTCTTATTTTCCTTTTTTTTTTTTCTCTTTTTTTCTTTCTTTTTTTTTTCTTTCTTTTTTTTTTCTTTCTTTTTTTTTTTTTTTTTTTTTTTTTTTTTTCTTTCTTTTTTTTTTCTTTCTTTTTTTTTTCTTTCTTTTTTTTTTCTTTCTTTTTTTTTTCTTTCTTTTTTTTTTCTTTCTTTTTTTTTCCATGTTTTGTTGTGTGAGATGCCATTTCAAGGCACAGGGTCTCATCTCATCGTGAGGTGAGAGGCGCTTTGTTTTTGCGGATTGTAGTGAGAGAGCTTCATTGCATTGCTCACAATAGCCAGGGCTAGTTGGCGGGAGGTTTGATTGGCGAGAGGTTTGACTGGCGAGAGGTTTGATTTATAAAAGAAAAGTCATATTTTCTGTTTTCACTAAATAAATGGCGTGGGTAGTGGAGTTGTATGTCCAGAGTATGAATTCTACAGCGAGTTTGTTCACGTGAAAAGCGCAACCTGTCATGCACCAAAAAGAGCAAAAATACTAAATACTGCGTAAAAACGCAACGCAACCACACCAAGACAACCCAACCGCATAACTTGAGCCTCACTGTTTCATTTTGTCTGTTTATTACCGACTGGGTCCCGTCCGACAATCAAAAACCATGCCAAAAAAAAAAAAAAAATTCTAGACAAGGCTGGAAGGACAAGTCTAGAGTGACAAGGCTGGCAAGGAGAAAAAAAGAAAGAAAAAAAAAGAAAAAAAAAAAGGAAAACACCCGCAAACTCGGCATCTAACGCGCTCAACTTCAATATTTCCCGCGGTCGCCGAGACGGAGCTCGGAGGGCTTTTTTTTCTTTTTTTTTCTCCCTGGCACCTGAGAGCTCTGCTGAATTTATAGCGGCCTAGGTTTTAGAACAGCAGCAAGCCTGCCGCTAATAAAAAAAAAAAAAAAGCCAGGGCGACCCTGCAGGATGGATTGGCAACCAACCAAAAAAAAAAAAAAAAAAAAGGGAAAAAGGCTGGCGTCGTCTATACGAGGAAATCATCGGCGCGCCGGAACGACACGTGACCTGCAAGCGGCGCGTCAGAGTGGACGGCATCGGAGCAGTAGACGGAATCAGAGCAGTAGACGGAATCAGAGCAGTAGACGGAATCAGAGCAGTAGACGGAATCAGAGTAGTAGTCGTAGTAAGAAACAGCAGAGGCGTCACCGGCCAGCGAAACACCGCCGAGAGACGAATAAAAAAGCCCGTCGCGCGGTAGCTTGTCCGGATGCTGGAGCAGCAGCAGGGCTAAGAGGAAGCCGGCGGTGAAGCCGACGAGACTTGTGAGGATGGACATTGTGCGGGAGGGCGTGCGAAGAGTAAGAGAAGAGTGGGGAGAGGAGGGGAGGGGGAGAGAGCGGCAGGTTATATACGGAGTGGGTGGAATGTTACGGCATTCCGGAGGACATTCCGGCGGCCGGGACCCTAACCCTGGAAATATTCACGACGTACGATGCGTAGAGGGTAGAGTAATTCAGTAATTCAGATAACCTAACACCATAACGCCAGATAGCAATAACAGACAGAAAAGAAAAAGAAATAAACAGACAGAAAAGAAATAAACAGAGAGTAAAGCAAAAGAAATAAAGAAAAAAGAAACTAAGCGGCAACCTCCGCAAACCACGTCCGTAACAGCCCCGCCAACGCCCCCGGCAAGTCCTCCAAGTCATGCACAATCAGATAGTACTCAAACGGAAACGTATCCAAGTAGCGCCCCATGACCACCTGCGCATTGCCCTCGGCGTCCTTGACAAACGTCGAAAACTTGAGATCTAATACACTCGTCGCCCCCGCCCCGCGCGCCCGCGCATCATCCATCACAATAAACACCACCATCACCCGCTCCTCGGCTGCCTCGCGCAGCAGCCGCCGCATCGCATCGTGTTCTGCCGACGGCGTGATACCATCCGACAGCACCAGTGCTAGCTGCCACAGCTCCTCGCCACCGCCAGGACTGCTCAGTCGCGCCGCCTTGAACGTGTCAATCGTGCGCCGCAGCAGCTGCCGCACGTCGGTGCGGTCCTGTTCAAACCGGAAATACTGCAGCGCCCGCGCTCCCGCGTCGGCCCCGCCCAGCGGCTGCGATAAGTCGTGTGCCATGTGTACGTCGGCGCCAAAACTCAACACGCCCACCTGGCCGACCTCGAGCGCCGTCAGCGCTCGCGTCATCATCACCAGACTCTGCAGCGCCAGCTGGCCCGAGCCAGACTCGCCCATCGACCGCGAGTCGTCCACGGCTATCAGGATCTGGTATGCGCGCTTCGTCGGGATGGCGCGCCGCAGCCAGATCTTGTCGCGCTTGTACGACGACGCTATGTACGGGATGATGCGCTTGATGGCTAGTCGCTTGCCTGTGCGGAACGCGCCCGAGAGCTTGGTGCTCTGCGATGGCGAGAGAATCAGGCGTAGCTGTGCTGTGAGTGCCTGCGAGAGCGAAAATGTCTGCGTGGTGAAGGCGTCCCATGTCGTGAGACACGTCGCATAGTCCAGCAGGTCGGGCGCCAGGTGCGTGGCTGATAGGTGCGTCGATGTCTCGTCTAGCTCTTCGTCGGCGTCGTCGGTGAGTGGCTGTGCAGCCGGCTCCGGGGTGGGATCGCGGTTGTATGCGCCGGAGCGCGTCTTGACGCCCGAGCGGCCATCGTCGGCAGTGTCGTTCTCCTCTGCACCAGACTCTTCGTCGACGGGCTTCTCGGCATCAGCGTCCTCCATCTCGGCATCCTTTTCTTCCTCTGCCGGCGCTGTCTTGCCGTCCGCCTTGTCGTTGTCGTCGTCAATGGCCATGGCGTCGTCAATCGGCTGCACGTCCTCCTCGCTGGTCTTTCCAATAGCCTGCGCATCAGCGGCCGCGTCATCATTCTGCAAATGCTGGAACTCCTTGACCACAGCCTCATCCGCCTGGCTGTCCTTTTTATCCTCGGGCTGCTTCTCCGTCTTGTTGTCGTCGTCGCCGGCGTTGTGGATCTCGCGCTTCTGTCTGTGCCACTGCTCCAGCGCATCGCCCAGCTTGCGGAACGGCTCAGCCTGCTCGTCGCCCTTGTCGTCTGGGCCGTCCTCGGGAGCAGCTGCGTTCTCGTCGCGCCGCGTGTTGGCGCCCTGCGTGCCGGCATCGGCGGCCTCGTCGGCGCCGTGACCCTGACCACCGTCGTCTTGGTTGTCGGCGGCGGCTTGCATGGCATCTTGGTCGGCGTCGGCGCTGTCGTCGTGGTCTTGGCCGCCGGATTGGACCTCGGAGGGGGCGACGTTGTCGGCGGCGGCGTCGTTGCGTTCTTCTTCTTTGCTTTTCTCCTTTTGCTCCTCTTTGGCTTCCTCCTCCTTGACTTCCTCATTTTCGGGCTCCTCCTCCAGGTCAACCGGCTCGTCAGCCTCCATGTCGACATCTGCTTCTTCCTGGCCCTCTTCCTCGTCGGCCTCTTCAATGGCGGCCTCTGCTTCTCCAGCCTCATCCTCCTGCGGCTTCTCCTCATCCTTCATATCGCCGTCGCGATCATCCGTCTTTTCCTCTTGCTCCTTCTCCTCCTCACCCTCGCCGTCCATCTCCAAATCACCCAACTCCTCGTCCTCCTCTTCCGTATCCTCGCCGTCCATGTCCTGCAGATCCAGATCCATGTCGTCGGGCGCGCCCAGAATCTCCGTCTCGTCGACATTCTGGTCCTGGCGCACCGCCTCGTCTTGGGCCTGGGCCTCCTCGTCGTCTTCATCTGCCGGCATCTCGTCGTCGTCGCCGTCCTCAGCCTCCTCCTGCTTGGGCTTGTCATCAGACTCCTTGCCCTCGGCTGCCTGCTCCTCGTTCTTCTTTTGCTGGCCCTTGGCCTCGTCGCCCTGCTGGTCCTTGTCGGCTTCTTCGTCGTCGCCATCCCACATCTTCTCGTCAACGGCTGTCGGATCCAGGTCGTCCACATCGCCCACCTCCTCGTCGATATCGTCCTCCTCCTCGCCATCCTCGCCCTGATCCTCGTCGTCTCCGGCTGCCGAGCCATCCTCACCCTCGAGCTCCTCGCCAGCCATGTCAACGGCATCCTTGTTGTCCTCCATCTCGCCGTCCTTTTTCTCATTGGGCTCCTGCGCCAGCTCCGTCAGGTCCTCGTCCGGCTCGATATCCTTGCTGATATCCTCGGCGCCCTCGCCATCGCCCAGACCCGTTCCGCTCTCCAGCTTGCCGTCTTCGCCGCCGTCTGCCTTTTCGTCAGACTTTTCCTGCGGCGTGCAGAAGCCCTGGGCGGCAATCTGCGTGTACGTGCGGCCCAGCATCCAGCCCAGATACACCGTAGCTGCGTGCATCTCCAGCTGGCGCTCGTACGCCGCCCGCACAATCAGCGCATACTGCGCCACAATCGGCTGCGCCAGGCCAAACAGGCCGGCCAGGCTGCGCTGGGCCAAAGCCGGCACGCGCGCCATGCGGGCCATGACGGAGGCTAGAGCAGACTCCAGCTCGGCCGGCCGCAGAGCAGTTGACATGGCAGCGGCTGTTTTGTTGGCAGCAGCGAACCAGCCGGGTGTCTCGTCGGACGCGGGCATGGTGGCGCCGGCCTTTTTGTAGGCCTCGACGGCCACCAGGGCCCTGTCGCACAGCGTGCTGATGTCAGCGGCCACGTCGAGGGCTGTCTGATTCTCAAGAGTGTCGAAAGACACAGAAGACACAGCCAAAGAGGCATACACCTCCTCCCACATGGCCACGTGGTCCAGCACAAACGCCAGATCCGGCCGCTCCTCGCGTACCACCTTGAGCTTCTCGTCATGGCCAACCACCGCCAGCAGCGTCGAGCGAATGTCCGCCTCAGCCTGGGCTTCAAAGCCGGCCGGCAGCGTCTTAATCTCCGCGCGCCGCCGCTGCAGGTCCTCGACCAGCACCAGTCTCTCGGCCAAGACACCCGCCACAGCAGCATTGTCGCTGCCGCCCAGCTTGCCGTGCACACTGACCAGGTGCTGTGCAAAGCAGAGCATCTCGCGAAGCCATGCCAGCCCGCGCATCGAGCCCGTGCCGGCAGCAACGACTGTGCCGGCTGTCAGTGCTGTCGCCAGGTTCGCCGCCCGCTCAATGCATGTCTCGAGCGAGCGCATGCGCTCACCAGACACCCTGAGAGACGCACGTTGCGCCAGGCCCAGCGCCAAGACACCCTCCAGAAAGCCGACGCAGCGCGTCACTTCGCCACCAGTCAGCTCGGCGTGGTGGTCGTTGGGCGTGCGCCGCACCTTGGGCAGCAGGTCGACCAGCTTGTGCCAGTAGAACTCGGCGCCGTCAGCCTCTTCAACCAGCGGCGCGGTCATGGCCAGCACGGCTGCAGACGAGTTTTGCGCAGCCAGCGCGTCGGTGCCGTGATGGTAGCGCAGGCCCAGCGCCTTGAGGTCCTTGAGCGTATCGGCAAACAGCTTGCGCTTGCGGGCCTTGAGGTGCTTGATGGCGTCCTTGTTGTCGTCGGTCAGGAACTCGGGGGTTTCCTTGCGCAGCTCGGCCGCCGACGCCAGCAGACTGTCTAAGAAGGCATGTAGCGTCACCGCCGCCGACGGCACGGCCAGCGTGGCCGCTTTGGCCATCAGCGCCACCGTCTTGCCGGCATTCGCCAGCCGACGATGGCCAGCCAAAAAGTCCAAGCCCTCGTCGCTCTGCGTCTGCGGCGCCACAGCAACGGCACCAATCTCGCCGGCCGCAAACACCGGCACGGCCGTCTTGTCTTCGGGGATGCCGCGCTCCAGCACCGGGGCCATGGGCTGGGCCAGCACGCCGCGGAACTTGCGCACGTGCTTAAACAGCTTCTGGTGGCTCTTACGGGCGCTCTCGCGCAGCGCGCTGATGTTGGTGTCCTTCCAGCTAGCCAGCTTGACGTCCATCTTCATCTGCTTCTCAATGGGAGCGCGACCGCGGGCAATCGTATCGGCAATGCTGGCACTGAAGCGCGCCTGCATGCCGATAAAGTTGCCGAGAGCGTCACGCACGCCGGCCAGCGCGCCGTGATCGGCCGCCATCAGGCTCAGGTGCTTGTGCATGACGCGCAGCAGGTCCAGACGCGCCGCAAACTGGCCAATGGGCGCCGTTGCAAAGTACATTTGCATGTCGGCCACCAGCTGTGCCGTGTACCGGTTCAAGTCGTCCTCGGAGCCGTGCAGCAGTGCGCCTGGCACGGCAATCACTGCCTGGTATGCCACAAACCACCAAGCACGCGCATCGTCCTGGCAGCGGCGCACTTCCATGTCCAGCAGCTTGGCCCATGTGGTCAGCTCCAGGCTGCGCCAGCGCGTAATCGTGCTAGTCAGTTCATCGTACAGCGCGGCTGCCAAGAACGTGCGGCTGGCCCAGCCGCCAAACTGCCACTCGTACACAGCGCCGTGCAGTTGCTCAATCTTGGGCAGCATCTTAGCCAACGGCTCGGTGTGGCCCAGCTCGAGCACCTTGTCACAACGCAGGATGACGTCGGCCAGCGGCTGCATGTGGCCAATCTCGTCGACCTGCTGCAGCTGCCGGAAGCGCGCCTTGACGCAATCAACCAGGTTGACTGTGGTGCGCGCCTCGTGCAGGTGAGCCGACGTGTAAAAGTTGTAGTTGGCCGGCGTGGCAGAGGTCATGAGTCCGTCGAGGCTGTCGTGCAGATCGAGCAGGGCGGCGGGCAGCAGACGGTTGGCCACCAGAGTACGGGAAGACGACGTCTCCCAGAGAGGCGAAGCTGCCAGTTCCGGCGCAGCCTTGCGGCCGACCGTCTTGAGCAGCTCGCGCATGGCCGTTGCCGGCTCGGGCGGGCTCAGGAGCAGCTGGTGATGAGCATCAGCCACGCGGATCGACGTCTCACGCACCCTGAGTCTGTTGGCAAAGGCCGTGTCGGGCTTCTTCTCCTCCTTGATCACGACGTCTCCGTTGTCGTCGAGCTCCTCGTCAAACGTCGGGAACAGCTCGTTGAACTCCTCCTCGTCGCGCTCTACCTCGTCCTCGTAGCTGCCCTTGAAGTGGAAGATGCTTTGGTTGGCCGCCTCTTCTTTCTGGTCAGCCTCAAGCTTCTTCTTCCAGTCGTCGTACAGCGTGTGGAAGCACTCAAACACGGCCTCGCGCAGCGGCTCGTCAAACGAGTCGAGCCCGTCAATGGCCGCCGTCAGCGTGGCACGGTGTAGGAACTCAAAGGCGGCGCCCTTGAAGCTCAGCAGCGGCTGCTCAGCCTGCGTACCCAGGAACGGCGTGGCCGCCATAAGCTGCAGCGCCAGCGAGTCGGCAGCTGTCTTTTCAGCCACGGCGCTGGCACACAGGGCCAGGCCCAGCTGCAGACAGCGCAGCATGTTAACGGCCGGCCGGATCATATCCTGGTAGGCGTCGAAGCGGTAGGCCAGGCGGTCGATGACGTGACGGATGTTGCTGGCCACAAGGGCAAACGGCGTGTCAATGTCAGCCTTGGCGCCGGTAGCCAGTGTGTTTAGGAGCGAGGTGACGGCGTCGCTGCGCAGCAGAGACTTGACAATGTTGCCAAACTCGGTCTGGATCTGCGCCAGCTCCGACCGCTCGGGCCGGAACACGGGAACGTCGGCGGCAGGCGGCGCGCCGAGCCCGGCAATCTCGCCCTCCAGCGTCGAAATCTGCACTGACACGGCCTGGCCAGTGAAGACGGTCTCAAAGTCGACCAGCTGGCCCAGCTTGGCGCGCAGCTGCGTTTGCAGCTGATTGAAGGCGTCGATTTCCAGGGCCGAGCGCAGCTGCGGATCAAACGTCTTATCGGGCACGTACAGCTTGAGTGCGCACAGCGCAAAGTGCACCCAGGCAGCGCCGGCCGAGAAAGTCTTGGCGTCGTCGGCGCGGGCTGCCAGCGAGGGCACAAGATGTTGGTTGAGAACCGCAGCCACATGGTCGGGGGCATCGGCAAACGCCGTGTCATCATGAACGCCCACAGCGCTCAGCAGCGTCTTGGTCAGGTCGTCCAGCACTGTGTCCAAAACAGCCACAGGGCTCTGCGTCACCACTGCCGTCTTGGTGGCCAAGTAGCGGCCGAGAATCGGCAGCTCCGTCTCCAGCAGACTCAGCGCATCCAGCGCCGCGCCATGCAGCCGGCCCAGCCGGCCAATCAGCTGCGGCACAAACGCACCGCGGACCACGCTATCGCCGCCCTGGCAGACCAGTGAGTTGACCAGCTGCAGCGTGGCAATGTGGCCGTCGGGTGCATCGTGCAGCAGCATGGCGTGCATCGTAGACGCGCACGACAGCGTAGCCACATCGGCCATGTCGGTAACGACTGATGCGCGGCCGTGTGTGCCAAGTGCTGTGGCGGCTTCAAGTACAAGCAGCTGGCGCAGCGCTTCAAACTCGCCGGCAAAGAAGGGCGCGAGGTCAGCGGCTGCGTAGCCAATGCTGGCGTCCAGAGCAGCAACTTCGGCGGCGAGCGCATCGACCAGCGATGTCACGTCGGAGGCGCCGCGGCGCACCATGCCGTAGGCCGTGCAGAGAGTGGCAGCAGCCTTGCTCAGGTCCTTGACGGGGGCTTTGGCCTTCCAGCGCAGGGCATCGAAGCGCACGGCGAGCTTGGTCAGAGCCGTGGTTTGCGCGAGCAGGTCGTTAGTAGCCAGCGGAACAGGCCGCAGGGCGCGCCACAAGTCTTCCATGCACAGGCCGGTAGTAAGACTAAAGCCGGCCGAGAAGTGCGTCGTCAGAAGTGTCTGGAAGGCGGCGGCAAAGTCGCGCACGGCGGGAACGTCGGACGACAAAAAGGAAGAGGCGAGAGTCGTGCCGAGAGCCATGTGCGACTGGAATGCGGCGTCGTTGAAGGCGGTGGCCGTGACAAAGACAAAGGTGCGCTGCAGATGTTGCATGACGAGGCGGAGGAGGTGTTTTTTGGTCTGGAGTTGGCAGGTTAGCAGAGCACATGGGAGAATAGCAATTAGAGAAATGGGCTTACTCCGAGGTCGGACACACTCCCTGAAGCACCACGGAGGTACTCATGGATGGCCTGGAACGCGCCATGCAAAAACTTGGCCACGCCAGCCGTGCCGTCCTTAATCTTGGTGCCGCCCTTCATCACCAGGAACGAGCGCTGGAAGCGGTTCAGCGAAGACAGTCGAGCAGCCGAGGCAGACGCCGTCTGGGCCGAAATGGCCGCATTAAAGGTCAGCAACTCGGCGTGGTACTCGTACCATACAGCTAGCCAGAGCGGGCGGTCGGAACGGTCGAGGTCAGAGAGCTGGGAAGGCAGCGAAGAGGCGGAGAGCTGGGAAAGCAGCGGGACAAGCGGCGAGTTGCGCACGGGGAGAACGGGCTGGAAAGGTTAGCATCAAATCATACATGGTCACATAGGAACAATAAACTCACCTGCGCACACTCTGGCACAGCTGCATACATCTGCTCCACCTCGGTCCACAGACGCTGTGCACCATCGCCGTGAAGAACAGCTGCAAAAGCCTCCAAAGCAGCCTTTTGCTTAGCGTCCAGCTCTGCGGCCATGCTCGCAGCAAACCGCGGCAGCAGCGCCACATCCGCCACATCCAGGCCCTCAGCCGCCATGTGCGTCACAGCCTGCTTCTTGTCCTCGGTGGTCTTGGCTGCCAGGCCGACGACATTCTGCAGCCGCCACAGCCCGGCTTCGACAGCCGCCACACGCCGCAGATGGGCCGGGGCCAGCGTCTCGGGCGGCGCCAGAAGGTGCACTTCGACAGCTCTGTTGCGCATGGCCCGTGACAGCTCGCCGTAGCGCGGGTCCATGGTCAGGAAGATGTGGAAGCCCGGCTGCGGGCGCACAATGCGCGGCTCGCCGTCGGGCCCGCAGTGCTCGTTGATGCTGATGAAGCCGTTGGGCTCCAGCAGCGAGTTGAGTCGGTCAAGCACCGACGCCGAGCACAGGTTGGCGTTGTCGAGGACCAGCCACGAGCCGGCTTCCAGCGCACGGATGATGACGCCGTCCAGCCACTCGAAGCGCGGGTTGGCCACTTCCAGCGGTTGTGCCAGCAGACGGGCCACGTGGCAGAGCTGTGTGCCGACGACGGAGTCGGCCGAGATCTGCTCCGACAAAACACCGACACAGGCAGCCAGAGCAGGAATGTCGCGGGCATCACGGAACGTCTCGAGCTGCGTCACAAGCTGCAGAGCAGCATCCGGCGCCAGCGCCGGCGCCACAGACAGAACTGACGTCTGCAGCGTCTCGTGCAGACTGCGCAGCGCCGCATTGACCTCGCGCAGCGGATCATGCTGCTCAAAACCGCCCACCAGATCCATCGTGTCGACATCGGCATTCAGCGCAAACGTCACCAGCTCCTTGCCGGCCATGGCCGCCAGATGGGCCAGCAGCGCGCTCTTGCCCGAGCCAGGCGGCCCCGAGATAATGGCCGGCTGCTGCTGCTGCACGGCCACCATCAGAATCTCCAACTCGGCCAGTTGCGCCGTCATGTCAATGTTGGCAAGCGGCTGCGGCTGGCGCACAGACGACCGTGCTAGCCGGCCAAAGCCGACCTGTGCCGAGCGCGTGTTGATGTCGTGGAAGCGGCTGTGTGGCGGTGGCAGCGTGCCAAAGACGCTGGCGAACAAGCCGCGGATGGCAGCACGGTCGGCGGCGCTGCGGAAGCGTGCGCTGATCAGCATGTCGAAAAAGTCGCCGGCCTGTGCTGTGGCAAGCAGCGGGTCGGCTGCGCTCAGGAGCTGCAGCCAGCGCAGAGTATCACGCAGGTTGAATTCCCACGGGCCGCCGAGAGCACCGAATGCGCGGTCCTGCACCACGCGCTGCTCAATCAGCGAAATCAGCTCAATCAGCTTCTGCACCGTGTCCATGGCCACGGCCGGGAAGCTGTGGCAGGCAATGTCGAGCAGATCGGCCGGTGAAAAGGCGTCGGTGTACACGACAATAAAGCGGTTGACAAACGACGACGGAAGACCCTTGCGGCCGCCGCCCTGGTGGTGCGGGTTTTGCGCGGCAAACAGGCGGAAGTCGGGGTGGCGCTTAAACACCTGGTCCAGCTCGGAAATGTACACTTCGCCACGGTGGTCCAGGCAGGCGTTCAGGCCCTCCAGCACGCTCTGTGACGCCAGGTTCATCTCGTCCAGCAGCACCCACTCACCACGCTGCATGGCCTGCAAGAACGGAGCGTCGCGCCATGCAAAGTTGCCGGCTTCGGCGCCTTCGACCGGCACGTCGGTGCCAAACAGGTCCATCAGGTCCGTCTGGTCTGACAGGTTGATGCGCGTCAGCGGCTGGCCACAGACCTTGGCCAGTGCAGCCACCAGCGTGGTCTTGCCGACGCCAGGCGGGCCTTCGAGAAGAATCGGCTTCTGCATAGTCAGGCCACGCACCACCCGCATCGTGTTGAGCCGCGTGGTGTGTGCCGAGAAGCTCATGCCCACGGAATCCTGTGCGCCTGCCAGTCTCGGCACCGAGAACCCGCCAATAGACAGACAGCCAGGCGTCGCCAGGTCCAGCTCCGGCTGTAGCTCGTACAGTGCCGACACATTGCGACCAAGCAGCTCGCCCAGCTTGGTCAGACACAGCGCACGCTGCTCGCCAATGGTGGCTGGGTTGACCGCCACCATGGCCGACGGGTTGGCTCCCAGCGAGTCGATGAAAACCGTGGCTGCACCGTGCACCAGACCGGCAGCCGGGTCGCCGTGCGTGCGGTTCATCAGCTGCACCCACACGAGCACCTCACGAATGGAAAAGCCAGCAGCGTTGGTGGCGCGGAACTCGGCGGCGAACCAGCTCGAAAAGCGCACCACCACGAGCGCCACGGCGCGCAAGTCCTCGCGCAGCTTGCTCTGCACAATCTGCAGAATGTCCTCCTCGTCAGCCAGCGGCGGCACCCAAATCTCGGTAAAGCGGTTGCGCAGTGCCGGCGACAGCTCCTTCTTGCCAAAGTCGCCGCCGGGGTTCATCGTGGCAAAGAACTGGAAGCCGTCGGCGCCCGTGACAAACGAGTTGTCGACGCCCTTTTCGGCCAGCAGCAGCGTGCGCGCCGGCTCCAGCACCGAGTTGAGCCGCTCCAGCACCGAGTCGTCGGCTAGTGAAATTTCGTCTAGAAGGAAGAAGTGGCCCGCCTTCATGGCATGCACCAGGCTGCCGTCGGTCCACTCAAACAGAGCCTTGCTACGAGTCTGGTTGGTGGCGATGCGCTCGCGTAGCTCAGCCGGCACTTTGGCCGCCACAGTATCGCCGTCCACGGCAGCCAGGGTAGCCAGCTGGTCGTCTGGGGATCCACAAGGAGAAATCTCCAGCAGCTCCAGCGCCACAGCTACGTCAACAGCCAGCGCCTCCGCTGCAGCCTGCCGATTACGCACCGGCCGCTGCGAGCCAATCAGGTCGCCCGTCTCGGTGTTCTGGTGCGCATTGACAATGTGAAGCTCCTTGCTCACCGCCTCGGCTAGCAGCTGACACACGGTAGTCTTGCCGCATCCCGTGTCGCCAACCAGCAGCACCGGCTCGTTGTTCTCAAGCGCCGCAGCCACCAGCACGTACAGCCGCCGCATGGCCTGCGTCCACACCACGCCCTGACTGTTGTCGTCGCGGTGCGCAAACGCCGTCGCCGCATACAACTTCTCGGGCGAAATGGCCACGCGGAACTCCTTCTCAATGACCGCCCGCACGGCATCACGCTCAGCGGCGTCGCGCACACGCTCGGCCAGCAGCATAAAGCCGTTGGTGGCAATCTGTTCGCGCGTATCAGCCGCTCGCAGCGCCCAGCGGAACAAGTCGCGCAGCGTGGCAAAGCTGTCCTTTTGCTCAAACAGCCGGCTCGTCTGGCGCAGCCGCGACAACTCGCGGTACACATTGACAATGCGGCGGCAGTCGGACGGCGCCGTGTTCTTGCTGCGGTGCTGCAGAATGGCTTCCAGCTCGGCCTCGGGAATGTCGTCAAAGTGTAGCTCCAGGAAGCGGTTGCGAAAGGCGCGCGACAGCACCTTGCGTCCGCCGTACAGCCCCGCCGGGTTCTGCGTGGCAAACAGCATAAAGTGCTCGTGCGGCCGCACCACCTCCTGCGTCTCGGGAATCATCAGCTCGCGGTTGTCGTCCAGCAGCCGGTTCAGCGCCTCCAGCACGTCTGTCGGCGCCAGGTTCAGCTCGTCAAGCACAATCCAGTAGCCCTTGCGCATGGCCTGCACCAGCAGACCCTCCTGGAACCGCAGCTTGCCGTCCGACCCAGACACATATGTGCCCAGATACTCTTGCAGATCCGTGTGCTCGTGATTGTTGATGCGCACGAAGCGGTTGCCGCTAAACTGCGCCAGATACTCAATCATGCTGGTCTTGCCGGCCGACGTCGGGCCCTGGATCAGAATCGGGTAGCGCCGCGTCGACGTGGCCCGCACCAGATTCAGCAGATTGCGCTCGACAGACGACGTGATGATGTAGTCGTCGCGCTCCACCGGCTCCTGCTCGCCCTGCACCAGCCAATAGTGCCGGTCCTTGGCGCCATTGCTGAAGCGAATGTACGCGCGGCCGTCTGTCGGCTGCTTTGGCGGCTGCGACAGCAAAGCCTTGGCATTGGCATTGGCCCGACCAAACAGCTGCTCGTACATGCGGGGAAGCAGCAGCTGCTCCGACTCGCGGTTCAGCAGCGTCAGAAAGCCCATCGAAAAGCCCTCAAAGAGCGACCGCCGCAGCCCGTACACCGGCGCCACGTGCACCACATAGTCCAGCACGCGCGTCAGCGTGCGCAGACTAAAGTGCGGCACCTCGTTGGCGCCGTCAACCAGCCGCTTTTCCGCTGCCAGCGTCTTGGTCTGCAGATACAGCCGCGTAATGTCGTCGGCCGCCTGCTCGTCCTTGACACTGGCCGGCCGCAGGTAGCTCTTGACAATCTCCAGCAGGTCCTTGTGGCTGGCGTCGGGCGAGTTGACGTAAATCTCGGTAAAGCGGCTGCGGATGCCAATCGGCAGGTCGCGCTTGCCGACATCCGTGGCCGGGTTCATGGCAGCAAACACGCGGAAGTTGGGGTGGGCCGTGATGCGCTCAATCTCGCCCGTCTCCGACAGCAGAATCGACGGCGTCTCGGTCGAGTCGGTCAGCAAGTCGGCAATGCTCTCCAGCGTGTCGGCCGACGCCAGGTTGATTTCGTCCAGCAGGATCCAGTCGCCGTTGCGCACCGCCTTGACAATGTTGCCCTCGACAAAAGAAAACGCAAAGGCGCCTTGGCCGGCCGTGATCTGCATGTCAAACTGGTCCAGGTTCTTGGAAAATAGCTCCCAGCGCGGCCGCAGCTCGACTAGCGTGTGCAGGTTGCTGTCTGTCTTGCGCCGCTTGACCGGCTTGCCGCCGTTCTCCTCCTCCTCGTTGCGCGCCTCGTGCTCGCGCGCCTGTCGCCGTATCAGCTCCTCCAGAATCTTGCTAAACATCTTGGGCGCCTCGCGCCACAGCTTGGACACACGCGTCCACTGGCCCTTGGCAAAACACTTGCCCAGCTTGTCCAGGTACACTTGGTTCTTGCTGCGCGAGATGCCTGTGGCCGCAAACAGGTCCTCAAACTCCTCCTTGAGCGGCACCGCCAGCGACCGCGTGTTGACTGGCTTGAAGCCGCCAAGGAGATCGCCGACTTCGCTCTGTTGCGACAGGTTGACGGCCACTAGCTTGTGGCCCAACACATCAGACATTTGCTGCACCACCGACGTCTTACCAATACCCGTCTCACCAACCAGGAGCACCGGCTCCCGCAGCTTGACTGACACGGCAATCTGTTCGAGCAGTCGCTTGGCGTGCACAGTGTTGGCAAACGGTCGCCGCGGCTTGGCCGACAGCTTGGAGTTGGCGTTGCGCCGCTTCTCAATAGACGCACGACCGACCTTGAGACAGTCTTCAAGCTTATCCTGCAGAGGGGGCACGTAGCCAACAAGATAATGCTCCACCGTCTCCTTGGACATGTGCACCTCGCGCCCAATCAGCATAATCAGGTCGTCACGGGCTGCAGAGTCGGGGAGGTGGCCCAGGAAGCAGTCAATGGCCTCTTGAAACATGGAATTGCGCGTAGACTCCGAGATGGGTTCGTTGCCAGAAACACATCCTGCGCCAGCCAGAACTTGGCTCAACCGGCGGCACCACTTGAGCAGATCGCGAAGACTCATCTGACGCAAGAGGCCGCGGCTGGTTGACGCAACAGCCGCGGAAGACGCCATGCGCTGCAGGTTGTTGTACACGGAAAGAATAATAGAAACAAGGTTGTAAAGTGACGGAAACAGGCCTTCAATGACCTCGCGTAGCTCCTGGTCCGACATGGTCTGCACACTCAGCAGCTGCCAGAACCGGAGACCCAGCAAGTGAGGTAGCGTCTCGCGTCCATTCATGCCCTTGGTCGTGCGCACCGTGGCAAACAAGCGGAAGCTGTTGCTAGCCTGGATCTTTTCGCCACGGCTAGGAATCAGCAGCTCGCCGCGCTCAATCAGCGGCAGCAGCGTCGAAATGACATCGGCGGGCGCCCGGTTCAGGTCCTCAATGAGCACCCAGCGGCCCTGGCGCACCGCCGTGGTCAAGACACCCGGTCTCCACGTGAAGCTGCCGGGCTTGGAGCCCGTGGTGTACAGGCCAATCAACATCTTGGCATCCGTCTGCTCGTTCAAGTGCAGCGTGACCATCTGTTCCAGCATGCCGAGCTCCTCAGCCAGCTCGCGCACCAGCGCCGTCTTGCCCGTTCCGGGGAGACCGTGTAGGAGGATAGCGCCGGACTGCTGCAGCAGACGAGCAAAGTTTTCGAGGTTCGCAAGCGTCGTCGGCGTGGGTATCAAAGTCGAGGAGGGCGCCGCGGGCGGGCCCAGCGGCCGCGGGAGCATCGCCGAGCCATAGGCAACAACGTGCGGCGTGAGCACATGGGATGCGGGCGCCACGGGCTCGGGAAGCGTCGAAAGAAATTCGGTGCGCAGGCGGCGGCGCTCAGCAAGGCGGTCGACGCGGGCCCGCTCGTGAATAGAAAGAAAAAGAAAATCAATGTCCTGGCCGTCAAAAGAGCCGGCAATGGCCTCGGCATCAGGCCCGCCAACGTGCTCGGCAACCAGCGTGTCCAGCGTCAAGTCGGCAGCATGCAACAGCTGGCAAAAGACGCGAATAGCAAGATATCTCACCTGCCGACTCTCGTGCTTGAACAGCGTCTGCAAAAACGACGGCGTAAACAGTCCGCCGTATGTGCGCTGGCTGAAGCTATTCAACCGCCACGCCGCCAGCAGCACGCCAGCCAAGTCCTGCTGCTCCAGGGCTGCCGCGGCCGTTTGTATTCTCGACGGCAGCGCAGCCGACTCTGAAGCCGCCGATTCAGCGGCAGAAGGAAACAGCGCCTGCTCCAGCAGCACCGAAATGTGCGGAGCAAACGCCAATATCCGGGCGCCCGCACATAACACTGCGGCGAGCGGCGCGGCGGCCCGCGGGTCGAGCCAGCGCGCGCAAATATCGGGAAAAACGTTTTCGAAATGGACAAATAACCGGTCGGTCAGGCGGACATCTACCAGTGTGGCGCGGGCCACAGCATCTAAAAGGCCGGCATTTTGGGGGTTCGTAAGGGCGTCGCTATAGTCAAAGTCGTGGGAAATCGAGGAAAGAAGCAACAGCGTCTCGGCGTCTTGGAGCAGACTCGAGACGCACTGAGAAACGTCAGCAGACGCCATTTTGGGGATATAAAACGACAAATGACGGTTTTTCAGTCAAATGTCGTCAAATTGGGAAAATATGCAAATCTTGTAGCTGCAAACCAAAATCGTGTAGCTGGGAAACAAGTGAAATCTCTGAACGATCCATATAATCGCTACCACCAGCGCTCTCTGGATTTTTTTTCGAACTCACCGACGATAAGACCCGCTTATCCTCGGTCTGCCTATCGATAAGAGCGATAGACAGGGGTCTTCTACCAGGTGCCAACTGAACATGCAGGGCTAGTGGGGCGCTGCATTCCGCCTAAACTGGCTTGCTAGAAGTGGCAAGCCCTGTGCAATGGCGGGGACTTTAGCACCGGTCTCTCAATTCGCACAGGGTCGGCAACTCGTCGGAGAAAAGTTAACGCGAACCAATCAGAATCAGCCAATGGCAAGGCACGGAAAAGTCGACTTTGAGCTTTGCTGGGTTTATGGAGACTGCATCGTGAGACTCCGAAAATCACCAATTGGCGAACGCCGCGATTGTTTTTTTTTTTCTTTGTCCTGGCGTTTCTGTCTCTTCTCTCTCTCTCTCTTCCGGCCCGTCTCTCTTTAAGCGATAAAAGATCCTCGCACACATTCCATATCATGTCTTCGATATCGCTCCGTTGCGCTCGGTCGCTGCGCTCTGCCGCTGCCTTCCGCCCTGTCTCCGTCGCCGCCAGATCCGTTGCCGTCAGCCGGAGATCCAACTCGACCGACGCCGCCGCCGCCGCCGCTCCTGTTAACCCCAAGATTGCCGCCATTGTCGACCAGATCAGCACCCTGACTCTGCTGGAGACGGCCGACCTGGTGTCCAGCTTGAAGGTACGCCCGCAGACTTGGTCCTCTGTACACAAATATACACTCATAACTAACCTCCAATGCAGTCCCGCCTCAACATCCCCGACCTCCCCGTTGGCGGCTTCGCTGCTGCCCCTGCTGCTGCCCCCGCGGCCGCTGTCGAGGAGGAGGCCCCCGCGCCGGCTGCCACCGAGAAGAGCGTGTTCACGCTGAAGCTGGAAAAGTTTGACACGGCGTCCAAGGCCAAGGTGATCAAGGAGATCAAGGGCATGCTGGGCTTGAGTCTGGTTGACAGCAAGAAGTTTGTCGAGAGCGCCCCCAAGACCATGAAGGAGAACGTGCCCAAGGACGAGGCCGAGAAGATCATTGCCGCCATGAAGGAGCTGGGCGCCACCGTGTCGATGGAGTAAGCAAGAGTCGAGTGAACAAAACGCAGGCGGCCCCCTCTGCTTTTGACTCTATTTTTTTCTGTCGGTGTCCTCTGGGTTGGCTTTTTTTTTGCTTGGTTCAGAGGACACGTGCGTGCGAGCGTGCGAGCGTGCGTGCGTGTACAATAGCAGACGGATATGGCTTGTTAGTCTTTGGCGGCTCGCCCAGCTACATTACCACGGACAACGGGAGGGTCAGTACCGGTGTTTGGTGGGTGTGCAGTGGTGACTGGCAGGCTGGATCGCTGTGCTGCGTCTGAGGCTTGGAAAAAAGACTTGCTGCGAGTCTTGTGTGTGATGATATACTGCTAGGAAGCGCTTTGCTGTTTTTTTGTTGTCGAGAGGTCTTGCTTCCATAGATGCTCTCCATGTACAAAACCACCTGTAACACTATGAAAATATAAAACATCTCTCACATGTCGGTGAAGTCTGTCGGTGAACTCTATCGGCAAATCCCATTATGCGAAATCAATATGTCCAAGTCCAAACGCCATAACCCTGTCTATGTGCTCATCACCACGTCCGATTTCTTCTCCAGCTTCTCACGCCAATGCTCGCAATAATCCGCCAACACGCCCTCGCGCTCCTCTGCCTCCTCCCTCGCCATTCCGTAGTCATCGTCGCCCAAATCGCTTGTATCCTCCCACACGCGCTCCCATTCGGGCCGATCACCGGGCCCCGTCGGCACCGCCCAGATGTTCTCGCGCATGCGCTTATGCCGCTCGCGGTCCTCCTCGATGCGCTGCAGCACATGCGTAGGAAACATGCGTGAATCCCAGATAGACTTGGTCGGCTGCCACGACTCTGCTGGGCCCCCGGGGCTCGGCAGGCTGAGCGGGTCGACGGCAGCAAAGTAGGCTTCGTGGGTGTCGAACCACGCATGCAGCTCGGTGCAGGCGGTGTCAGAGATGCGGCGTTTGCGCTGAAGGTTTTGGACGACCTGTGGGTGTTAGAGAAGGGGAGGGGATCAGTTTGACATTGCAATGGAGAGACGCACCAGCTTGGCAACGGCTATGTTAACGTGGCCCAGGGCGTTGCATGGAGTCACCGACTTGACGATGGCGACAATATCTCGCTGCAGCATGAGCAGATAATCATTGGACTGCTGCTCTTTGGCAGCCAAATCGAAAAAGATTTCAACAAAGCACAAAATGTTGGCGCGCACATTCATGCTGCTCACCTATCAGCGTTAGTACTTGCGTCGGCCGTGTGTAGTAGTAGCACTCTGCCAGCTGCGTAGCCGTCTTGCTTAAGCCGCTTGCGTCTTCGGCAACTCACATGCTCGACCTGCTCGATGATGCACGAGTGCAAATCCTCGCTCATCGACTTGTGCTTGAGCAGATACTGCGCAGCCTTTTGCGCCGCCGTGTTGGAGGCGCTGAGCGTCGACAGAATTTGCGTGAAGCGCACGCGCACTTCAAAGGGATCGGCCATTCTAAGTCGCGATGAAGTGGCAATCGGGTATATATGTAGTTTTTTTTATGAAAAAAAAAATATATATATATTACGGCTAACCCTGTATAAAACAGTAGACCAAAGTCGCGATTGATGCCGCGCTTTGCTAGGGTTAGAGACAGGGTTGGCCGTCGCCCAGACCTGTGCGAATTTGCCACTGAACCCCCGGATAGCGTCGGCGCCAGAAAACAGTACTTTCTATACTGCGTACGAGTACGCGTGAATCTAAGTATTGTTTATGTGGGGCCGGTCAGATTCACACCGCAAGGCTACCCAATCCGACGCATAAAGAAGGCGGTGAGATGCTGCTAGTGCCCATTCTACTGCATTTAGCCTTCTGCCAGTCGGCCTGTGTTACTCTTGTTCTTGGGCCGCCTCCGCATCGGAGACGGACGGCATCACAGCTTTCGACGGCGACGGCATATAATAATTTTTTCTTTTCCTTTTTTTTTTCTTCTACATCTCCTTCTCCAACACATACTCAATCCTTACAAATCATAATGGCTACTTCCGAGCTGACTATGGCCGCCCTGGGCTGCGGTACGTCGTTTCTTCCTCCACAGCGAACCCCTGCTCTCAGCTAACCCTAAAAGGCACCATGGGCGTCGCCATCCTGGGCGGCGTCCTGGCCTCGCTGGCCGAAATCGACGCCATGGCGACCAAGCCGACGACGCTGCCGGCACAGCTGCCGACGCGCTTCATTGCCTGCGTCAAGCGGCCCGAGTCTGTGGCGCGCGTGAGCGCCGCGCTGGCTGCATACTCGTCGCGGCTGACGGTTGTGGCTGACCAGAACGTGGTGGCCGTGACACAGGCCGACATTGTGCTGCTGGGCTGCAAGCCGTGGATGGTCAAGGATATTCTGTCGGCTGACGGCATGCGCGACGCGCTGGCCGGAAAGCTGCTGATTAGCATCTTGGCTGGCGTGACGGCCGAGGATATCATCACGATTCTGTACGGCAGCGTGGCGGCCGCGCCGGTGAACGCCGTGCGTGTAGTCCGTGCCATGCCTAACACGGCTTCGCTGATCCGTGAGGGCATGACCGTCGTGCAGACCACCACGCCGCCGCTGCCGGCCGCCCAGCAGGCGCTGATTACCTGGGTGTTTGAGCAGGTTGGCCAGGTGTCACACCTGGCGCCCAACTACATGGACGTGGTCACGTCGCTGTGCGGGTCGGGCCCGGCATTTTTTGCGCTGGTGTGCGAGGCGGCGGCCGATGGCGCCGTGGCCATGGGGCTGCCGTGTGCCGAGGCGCAGAAGATGGCTGCCCAGGCTATGCGCGGTGCGGCGTCGCTGATTCTGCAGGGCGAACATCCGGCGGTGCTGCGCAACAAGGTTAGCACTCCCGGTGGCTGCACGATTGGAGGTCTGATGGTGCTGGAGGAGGCGGCTGTCAGAGGTTCGGTGGCGCGTGCCGTCAGAGAGGCTACTGTTGTGGCTAGCCAGCTGGGTCAAGGTGTCAAGAACGTCAACGGCACTCGTCACTAAGTTGATACAGACGGTGAGAAATAACAATGAACAAACTGATAACCAAAAATAAATACGACCAAATTTACAAGAACAAATACTAATGCAGTCAAAATCACAAAATTTAAACATAAACCTCGTATATTGGAATACCATCAAAAGTTTTTCATACATTCTGATACCAGCTCCGTTTAAGGGCCCTCGGTTCTCACACGCTTCGTGCCCTCGGCATTGTCTGGCAACAATCTCTTGGTCGACGTTTGCCCGTCCTTTAGCGTCGCCTCCAGCTTCTTTTGGTGCTCCTTTGCGCGCTGCGTCATCTCCAGAATCCGCGCATGGTCAATACCTACGCCATGAAGCGTCTCGTTCAGCCGCATGATGCGCTCGTCGTGCTCCATTTCCGTCAGCGCCTCGCCGTGCTGGCGTACCAGCCGCTCCTTGACCAGCAGCGACCACAGCCGCAGCTGCTGGCGGTCCTCGGGCGTGGTCTTGACGCGCACCTGTTCGACGGCCGGACGCACGCTGATGGGCAGCTTGGACATGAGATGAAGTTCAATCAGGCGCTGGAACTGGCGCGGCGGCATCTTGAGGTGGGCCTGTAGTTCCTTGAGCTTGGCCAGGTCCAGAGCCTGCGCCTTTTCAAAGCTGGGTTTCGCGGCAGCGGTGCTGGCGGCCTTGCCCTTGGGCGACGGCCGCGGCGGGTTGTAGCTGGTGCTCAGCTTAATGTTGGCGGCAATAGGCAGCGAGTCGAGGTAGATCAAATCGCAAACATCGCGAAGGTCGTCAAACTCGTTGCTAGGAGACTCGACCACGATGCGCTTAGTGTTGGGGTCGCTGCGAAGGTTGTCGTAGATGGTACTGTAGAGCATGTTGGCCAGGCCCTTTCGCTGGAAGGGCGGCAGAATGACAAACTGCGACAGTCGGCGCGTAGCGGGCAGCTGTGTCAGGTCAAAGGTGCTGTCGGGAAGGTCAAAGTCGTCCTTCTTTTCAGTGGGCGTCGCGGCGCCGGGCGTGTAGTGGAAGAGGGTGAAGATGGTGGCGTAGCCAACAATGGTGTAAGCGTCGTTTTCTCGGCGGAACAGGAAAAAGACGGTCCAGTTTTGGTTCGTGGGAAGCTCTAGGTATTCGGTAATGGTCGAGCCACCGTCAATGAGCAGCGGGTTTAAAAAGTCGAGCGAGGATATGGCCTGGAAGACTTTTGGGTTGTCGAGCGTGCCCTTCCAGGTCTCGTATTGGCAGGTCTCTGAGGTTTTGTGCACGCGGCACAGCTTGCCCGGCGGCAGCGTTGGTGCTTTCTTCAGCTGTGCAAGGGACTTGGCGTATTCAGTCTGAGTGACAAAGGCTTCTGCTTGAAGTTAGAATTGTCTTGTGAAAGAAGTAGTAGCACCAACGCACCTTGGTCTAGGACGTCGCGCCAGATGTCTAGCACATCGTCGGCCTCAGTATCACCCTGCTTGGGAAAAACGTGATCGTACTTGAGGGCAAACGACGTCTTGAACACGTCGGCAGCAATCTGTATGTCCATGCTGAGGTTCTTGTAGCCAAAGATTTGTTCATTGTCGCCAAAGAGTTGATGGGTAAAGGTGGGCTTGAAGCTGTAGAGACGCTCGATTGAGCCGTCGGGCTTGGAACGGACAAGGGAAATGGTAGTGGCCTCAGTAGAGCCAGTCGACCCTAGACAGCGAGGTTAGTACGGCAGATTGCGGTTAGAACAAATGTAGTCATTGGGGTGAAATAAACGTACAGTCATCAGTATCGATGGCAGCCATGATGGATAATTACAGGCAAGGTCGATGTAAGTGAAGACGTTAAAAATGCGACAGAAAGAAATTGCTGTAGAGTACAGTGTACAATACGATGCTTGTCTAGAGAGCAAGGCTGGGCGCAAAAGGCTGAAAAGAAGAAAAAGAGCAGAGAGAGTGTGAAAAGAAAGAAGACGAAAAAAAAAAGTTTGCTCTGCTCCTGCCGTTAAAAGCGGTTGTTGTACCTTGCGTAAAAATGCGACCAGAAAAAAAAAAGAAGTCGCGATCAAATGCGCCGCCGCAACACGCTAAGCTCAATGGGGTTCCACAGGCTGCAGTTGCACTCACTACCTACTCCGTATAAAGTAAACGCCGCAAATGCAACGTGCTAAAGCTATGACAGGAGTCGCTACGCTAACAACGAGCGCCACAATAAAGCCAGCTCTTGATAGACGCCACAGTGGCGCACCAGGTCAAGGTCCAGCCTTGGTCTTTATCGAGATGACGTCTCTCAATAAGCCATTGATTGATCATTGATCGTTGCTGGCTGCGCTACAACTCTGGACTGGACTCCGGCCAACCACCCACTATTCAGTTTAGAACCCTGCTGCTTGTTCTCCTTTCAACCCTTTTCAACCCTTTTTTACGGTTAGCCGAAGCGACACTTTATTGATTATTGAAAGCTTGTCGGCCCCAAGTCAAGCATTTTGTTTACTGCTTGCGTTGCCTTTCGCTGATTCTCATTTGCCCTGCATCTACACTGCATTTTACTTCATTTTACTGCATTTTACTGCATTTTACTGCATCCTTTCTTTCCTTGTCAGCTCCTTTGACCAAGTACTAGTACTGCTAGTAATACTATTTACTATCTGCTACTTAATCAACCCTTGCCCACGGCCAGCAACTCTTTCTTTTCCTGATACTATTCTTTTCTAATACTTCTACTACGACTTCTACCTACAATGCCATCATGTGCCTATGTGAGGGCTGTTAGTTGATTTCTTTTCTCTTCTTGATTATTCCTTTGTTCGAATTTAGTATAGCACAGCCCACTTCACTTACCTACTCCTCACTCACTCCTAATGTCGCCAGTGCTCTCAGAGGTCCTCGCCGCCTTGGCGCTGGCCTTTATCTCGCTAGTTGTCCTGTTGACTCTACGCTACTATCTACCGCTCCGCCAAACACCCGGATTCTATTTGGTGCCCATCTTTTTTGCCCTGTTTTTGCCCGCCGGTATTGTGCTGCTGGTGCCAATTGACCTTGCGTCTAGCTCTGTTGCCGAAGATGTGGCGTCGCGGGGAATTTGGCTGCCGCAGCGTCTTTTGCTGGTGTGGTGGCGCATTACCTATTGGCTGACGTTTTGTCTGACTTGGTGAGTTTGTCGAGCTTCCGCCGGCCCCGGCTTCCGCTCCGGCAACTTCCGGGGTTTCCGTTCCATGTTGCTGACATCTGCCAGGTTCATTCTCCCGATTCTCGGCGAATACTCCGACTCCGGCTTTCGCGAACCCTACGACCGCTTCATGGATTCGCTCCACCAAAATGCCCGATTCCACGCCATGGTATTCGGCTCTGCCATTGTCGGCCTTATTTACCTCATCTTTAGCTACGGCTTCACCATGGCCTCCATCAAGACCACTGTCATGGCCCTGTCGTACTGCTGGGGTCTGCTATTCGCCATCTACCTTATGGGCCACGGCCTCGTGTCTATTCCCCGCACACTCTTCAGAAACGCCAGTCTTAGCGGCCGTCTGCGTCGTCTCCAGACCCATGCGCCTCGTCTCCACGAAAAGCTCGACGACGCTCAACTAGCACTCGAAGACGTCGAATTCTCGGTTGCCGAGCTTGGTCGGCGCAAGGGAACTAGCGGCGCCCGCGACTTTAGCGAATGGATCGACGACCTGGTTGATATGGCGAGCATGACCGAAAGCGCCATTCCGCGCTCCGATATGGGAGCCAGACCCGGAACCGAGCGCCGCCCGCTGCCTACCGTCATCACCGACAAGTACATGGCCGATATCTCGCGCCAGCTGATGCGCGCCCGCCACGCCCGCAGCCGCTATGCCAAGGAATGGCAGGACTTGGTGTCGGAGGCGGCGCATACGCAGATGCTGCTAGACTCCATGGCCTCACGCAAGCTCGACTTTGGTGCACCGCCAGCTGATGCCGTTTTCTGGGAGCGCATCACTATTCTGACGCCGTATTCGCGCTATCTTTTGTATGTGCGCGTGATTCCGGCCCTTTGCATGTTTCTCGGCGGCATCCTTTCGCTAGCTTCCGTGTGTATTGTGTGGTCGGAGGTAGTCAAGGATGCACTGCCGCAGCTGTCTCTGGTGCGCCTCAGCGTTGTGCACCACTGGACCAAGAGCCAGGACACATCCAAGGGCCAAGTTGGCTTTGGCGGTCAGATTATTGCTGCGGCGTGGCTGCTGTACATGTGCGTTGCTGTGTTTGCGGCCATTTCCGAGGTCAAAGTCTGGCGTGGTCGTGCGCTCGTCCGTCGCAATACGGCACATGAGAGTGGCTTCTGGTACGCCGGCCAAGTCGCCAAACTGAGCGTGCCGCTGTCGTACAACTTTTTGACGTTTGTCTCGCCCGAGTTCGAGGATACCGTGTTCCACGAGTTCCTGGGCAAGTACGTCGACTTTACCGCCCTTGGCCGCGGCTTCAATCTCATCTTCCCAGTCCTTGTTTTAATTCCCGTGTTTGCTGCGCTGTTTGGGCTATACGGCCGGGTGCGCCGTGCTCTTGGATTCGACTTTGACATTCTCGACGGCGAGAGCGACGACGAGGGTGGCATGAACGGTTACGGAACGGGGTCCTGGCGCGAAGGCCGAGACCTGATTGGGCGTGATCTCGGTGGCAATTCTCTTGCGGCACGCCGTGCTGAAGCTATTGACCGCCTCAACGCCCGGTCCTCCCGCGGGCCTATTCTAACGGTTCCCTCTGCTCCGTCGTCTCCCTCCCTTGGGTCTCCCCGGCAAGGCTCCAGTCGTGCTATTGGCCGGGGTGGTGGCAGCGGCGGCAGCGGCGGCAGAAGCACGGCGGCAGCACAGCGCGAGCGGCAGATTGCAGCGGAACACGCGGCAGCCGATCAGGGCAATTTCTTCCAGCTGCTGGGCCACCGCATGAAGAACACAATCGACACGATTGACACGCCGCAGTGGCTGCAGGACCTCGGCGATAATATCCGGCCGCCATGGGCTGGTGACGAGAATGATGAAGGACCGGGCGATGGAATCATGCGTTTGTTTGGCGGGTCAGGCGGTGGGGCCGGGGCGGGGTCTGGATCGGGAGCGAGTGGGGCCGGCGATGGGGCTGCCGGGGCGTCATCGGGACGGATTCGTCTGTGATTTAACTGTGTTAGCATAGCGTTGAATTTATGTGTTGTTTTTTGATTAATTTCGATTTCAGTTGTGACATTGAGAAGAAAGCTGGTTGTATTTCAGTCTTACTGCTACTACCAGCCAGTAGTACTCATTGTACAGAGGTGGAGATGGAGCAAATTAAAAAGGCATTTATTATGGAAAAGAGCAGTAGCTGCCTGTTTACAATCGGTTGTTTTGGTGTTTCCCATAAAAAATAGGGTTATTCTTTTTCAGTGTAACAGTGAAAACCTTTTCCTTCTTCATTAATATATTTCTCGCTCTTTTCCCCACATCTTTCTCGCCCTTTTCTTCATCTTTCTCGCCCTTTTCTTCATCTTTCTCGCCCTTTTCTTCATCTTTCTCGCCCTTTTCTTCATCTTTCTCATTATCGTCATTATCATTAACCATCTCAATCCCACCAGCATCATCCGCATCATCAAACCATGTTGTACAGTCGATCAATACTCTTCTTCACCGCAATTCCGGCGTGCCACAATCCCGAAGACTCAGACGACTCGGGTCCAATTGCCTTTTCTCGCTGATCCCAGGTTGCTTTGGTCGGCAGCGTTGTCGTTGTCTTCATGGCCTTGTTGCGCATATCGCTCATAATCTTTTCCTCAAGCTTGATCCAGCCCTCGTCAATCTCCTTGTCCTGCTGCATGTACAGCTTCTTGCGCCACCCTTCGTACCCAAGCCACATTACCAGCACCACAATGGTAATGGGAATTGTAATGACAAAGTACACCCAGATCTTGGGCGACATGGACGGCGTGCCGTCGTCCTGATAGTTGAAAAAGGTCATGCTGAAAATGGACGACAAAAAGGTTCCCGGTAGGAACAAAGCACCAAGCAGCGACAGAGTCTTCATAGTGGTACCATCTCGCTTAGAGATGTTAGCAATGTGCTTCTGGTCCTTGGCCATTTCGAGGTTGAGTTTGCTTTCTCTCTGCGTAATGATGTTGAACATCTACATACTACATGTTAGCTTTGCTCTTACTGATGGTAACAGATGATAAAGCAGTGATAAGCCTACCGACTCGCGCTGAACGCGAAGACGCTCCAATGACGTCCATGCATAGCTCTCGATTCCCTTGAGCTTGGCTGAATGGAACTGGACACGCGCCACCATGCTCTCCTGCAAATCCGTAATGGCCTCGTCCTTGACCGACTCATCAATGGCAGCCCACCATGACTTGAGGCCCCTGTCGACATGTTCAAGCATGCCGAGATATGAACGCGGCCGCTTCCACAGCACTTTGCATACACATTCACACAAATCTCGGTTGATCTGCTCCATGTTCAGCCAGCCATCAACACCGTTTACCATGTGATCTGGCTTGGCTTCGGCATCATCGCGGCCGGCAATGGCATTTTCCAGGTGGCGCAGCATCTCACGGGCCTGGCGCTGACGGTCTTCGTTTTCAGAAGACAGCTCGTTGAGGGAGATGATGAGCATTGGCAGGGAAAACGGATGGCCCAGCGACGAAATCGTGCTGTGGTGCTGCAGAAGTCTGAGGATTTCCGTGGGGTTGGCCGAGTCCGTGGTCTTGAGGTATCCCGATGTGATTCGCGTGCCGAGGTCATAGGAAAGCATGAGTTCCCAGCCGCGCGTCATTTTCTTCTTGAGGACATCAGATTTGCGGCACATGATTTCTGGTAATGTCATTGTCAGTTCCAGGACGCCATGGCTGCAGATCGATTAGAGCAGAGTAGAGCAGAGTAGAGCAGAGTAGAGCAGAGCAGAAAGAACTTACGGTAACAGCGCTTCTTGCCCTGGCCCTGAAGAGCGGTCCAAAACAAGGGACCAACAGTGCAGGTGGCTTCGATGGACTTCATGGGCAAATTGAAGGATTTGACCATCTTCTTAAAGTTGCCATGGCTCAGCGTTATGTACTTTGACGTGAAGGTGTTTGGTTGCTTGGCGCTATTTTGCATGCTTCACAGGGACGTCAGTTAGATAACGGGTACTAACAACGACAGCACGAATATGAATGCGAATACTAGTACTACTTACACAAGACGGATACCACTCGTGGGCGTTTTGCTCTTGTGTTCCTGGGAGAACTTATCCTCCGGGCTAAAGACGCCCTATATGCAGCAACACGGCTGGGTTAACGAGTCCATTCTATCGGTTGAAGTGGAAAAGAAGATCACCGGAACATACCTTGCTGTATATAAAGTTATCGAAATCCTCAATGTCCAGAGTGTGAGTGGCTACATGAGGGTTGTTCTATTGATTTATCAGCCAACGACGATTCATTATCAGAGCCAAAAAAAAAAAAAAAAAAAAAAAAAAAAAAGGCCAAGGCAAAATTGGGTTGTCTTGAGACAGAAACGTGCGAAAAGACAAGTTATATTAAGCGGCGGCAACACAGCGGAAAAGCGGTAGAGTAACAAAAGACTGGTTCTATGCACCTATTTTTTTTTTGCCAATCGATCAACGGACGGAGGGTTTTCATTCTTGGCGTTCTGGTTCTTGTGCTGCCACACACACCTTAATCTGGACAAACAAGTTGGGACCTTTCTTTTTGCGGGAATCACGACCAAGGAAGTACTTATGTATACAAGATGGGACGACGGAGATGGGATGATATAAGATGGAGCAAAATAAAGCAAACTAGAAAAAGAAATTCACATACCGACCCCTCGAAATTGAAGATTTCGAGATACTGCGTCTTTTCAGGGACATAGGTGCATGTCTCTAGGGTGAGGTCAAACAATGCCTCGTCCATTTATTATTAACCGCCTGTGTGGAAGGATGGAAAGAGTGAATTTTCTTCTGATACAGAAAAACAGATACTATTTCTGGGCGACAATAATCAGATGTCTTTAGTATGAAGTAAGTACTGTACTTGAGTATGTAGAAAGACCGAAAAGAAGAAAAAAAAGATTAACGTGCCGATGATCCGAAAAAGATTGCTTAGCAGTCTAGGACAGCGGAGCAACAAGGGCGGAAGGCGGAAAGGAGGGGGCAGGGGCGGGGGGAGGGGAGGGAGCTATAAAAAAAATAAAAAATAAAAAGATATAAGTAGCAATAGCAATAATAATAATTGTGCAGGTTCAGTTTGGGTTGGTGTGTGATGAGAAGAGTTCCTGATGCTCAAAAAAGAAAGCTACACATTAAGATGCCGGAATTGTTGTACTATATATATATATAGAGGCAAGTGTAGGAATGGATGAAGATAGAAGCAAAATGCAAAGAGAAAGAGAAAGAGATGTGGGGTAACTTGTAGAAAAAGGGGAGAGGGAGAAAAAAAAAAGAAAAAAAAAAGGAAGCAAGTTTGGGCAAAGACGACGAATCAGACGAGACAAGGCGAAAATGAAAATGCACGATTCTAGGGGGAGTGAAGAGTAGAGGAAAGATGGATGGATGGCGTATGCAGTTATCATGAACAAAAAACATGTTTTTTTTTTCTTTTTTCTTTTTTCTTTTTTCTTTTTTCTTTTTTCTTTTTTCTTTTTTCTTTTTTCTTTTTTCTTTTTTCTTTTTCTTTTTCCCTTTTTTTCCCTTTTTTTCAGTACAGCCCACGTCCGAGAAACCCAAAAAAAAAAAAAAACACCTTTCCTAATCCTACACAACAATGGCTGGTCAAATTCGAATTATAATCAAACTCTAGGCAGGATGCAAAGTTCTTTACAAGTTACCCACTATAAGCCCAATCTCTTAAAACAGTTACTCCGTACATGCTCGCAAGCCGATTTAATCTGAGACACCATGCTAAATTGTTGATTTAAAAAAAATTAAAAAAAAAATATAAAAGTCCAGCAGAGCATCGCTACATGTAGCACTAAAGATCTATCCAAAAAAAAAAAAAAAAAAAAAAAAAAGAATTATAGCTATATCTTAGTTGTGCTGGCTGGCTCCGTTGGTTAATTAGTTTACAAACTGTAAATGTAGTCTGCAAATGAATGCCCTTATCCAATCAATGATTCAATCAATGATGCCGATCATCTCATTTATCCAAGAGTGGCTTCAATTAACACCCTGGCTCGTTTCCCTGTCACGTGATTGACGCGGATTCATTTTTGGCAAGGCTGATTTATGATTTCGCCTTTTTTTTTTTATTATCGTCTTTCTTTCCACTCACCGCCCAGTTTATATCACCATTTCTTATCTCATCTCTTTTTGCGCTCGCATAATTCTGATATGAATGAAGCTGATTGCAAAGCCATTGAGAAACATCCTCTTAGCAGTTCTCTGGATATGGTTCTGCATGCCCAGGGTCTTGACACTAACACTACTATTGACTCTTGTCTATCCGTAGCACCAGCAAAGTGTCGCGCGGCACTTTGCCTAATGGCATATCTCACATTAAGCCTATTCACTGTATTCTTGCTCAAAGCTCTAATGTGGAGATTTACGAAAATGACGATTCAATCTGGTATAACCTTGACCTCTATAGGGTATTCGAGTCTGTTGATAAGGAGGCAGACCAACTGTTAATAAGTTCACTTCTGGCGAAAACTCACTTTATGTCCATAACTGTGGCTGGACAAACTGGCCAACTACTGCGTCAGAAACGAGTGTTATGGTATGGCTTCAGCAACTTGCCAACCATATTGTTGAATTTTCTCAAACCTTGACCTCTCCCCCCCCTATCATTAGGCACAAGCTGGTTAGCAACAACTCAAAGCCCCTTCGACAGAATTGATAAAGGTTACAAACCTAATACTAGTGGATTTGTTGACGTTGCTTTAGACAAGAACCTTGACCACTAGGAATACGTGGTAGCTCTGGTTTAGCTGAAGAACACTGTGCCTGTGGACAACCCCTCCGTACCTGGCTCCAATTGTCCCGGTATGCCCTTCAGATTTTCCAAGGTTCAGCATCACCGTCTCTTCTTTCTTGGGTTTACACCCTATGGTCACATGATGCGCCTCTGGTCCTTTGACCGCAGCGGCATGTTGGGTTCAACCCAGATTGATATTGATATGTAAATGGTGATGGTCGAAAGGTTGTATCCATCATCCTTGGATTTTTGTTTTTGTTCATGCACCAGACGCTTCTCGGATATGACTCTAAAGCACAACTACAGAGCCCGAAACCCTGAATACAGGTATGCCCTAATACATCCCGTCCTCTCGATGCCTACGCCAAGATAATAGAACAAAAAATAAATTTGCGGAAATAATGCGATAAAAAAGAAGGTTCGTATATAGATTGGTACTTGATGAAGATGCAGAGCCAATAAAAGAGGCTGACCTATATATAATGCCAGTGATAGTTGTTCCTAGGTATAAGGTGCTGTATGTAGCACTCGAGATGCCCGGTTGTTGATAGATGCGATCCAATCTGCGTAGATGTCGTTTCTTGTTTGATTCCCCTCTCCTTCTTCTTCTTCTCCTTCTTCGTCTTCCCCTCCTCCTCCCCTCCTCCTCTCCTCCTCCTCTCCTCCTCTCCTCCTCTCCTCCTCTCCTCCTCCTCTTCACACTCGTTATTACACGAGACCACGGTCCGACTAAAAGTCCGGAAACAGGTATCCGTGCCTAAAATCACAGTTAGTCAACTACCCCCACTCACAGCATTTTCTCAAGGGTAACTTACGGATCGTCTCCCGGCGTGCCATACTTCTCCACCTCCTCCGGGTACCGGTCAAACTGGCTGGCATCGCCAGCACCGGCGCGCACAGGCGGAATGTACGGCGCATCAATGTCCTTTCTCGCCAGCCGATCCCACGTGACCTCGGCGAACCAGCGGTGGTCCTTGACGTCCTGCGGCCCGCCAAACAGGTTGCCCAGCCGCTTTGTCAGGTCGGCCGTGATGAGCCGCTCGAGCAAGTCACGCGCGTCGCTGCTGACGTAACCGGGGTAGGCGACGGCGCCGCGCAGAATGTTTTCGTAAATTTTCATGGGCGACCCGCTGTCCCAGAACGGCGTGTAGCCGCACAGCATCTCGTAGATGAGAATGCCCAGAGACCACCAGTCGACAGACTTGTTGTAGCCCTTGTTGGACACCACTTCGGGCGCTAAATAGTCGGGCGTGCCACACAGCGTCCACGTCTGGTCGGGCACGCGCTTAGCAAAGCCAAAATCGGTAATCTTGAGGTGACCGTGGCGATCAAGCAGCAGGTTTTCAGGCTTCAAATCACGGTAGATGATGTTGCGCGAGTGCAGATACTCAAGCGCTAGCACCACCTCGGCAGCGTAGAACTTGGCCACGGGGTTGGGGAAGCGCTACTTAGGGTTAGCATTTGATAAGGGGTGAAAGGGGAGCAAAACCCGAAGAAGGGAAGGGAGAAAAGTTGAGAGAAAAATTGAAAAAAAAAAAATGAAAAAAAACTCACGCCAGACTTGCGTAACAGCGAAAACAGCTCACCGCCCTCGACAAAGTCCATGACCATGTACAGGTTCTTGCTGTCCTGGAACGTGCCCCATAGCGTAATCAAGAACGGGTGCTTGACCTCACCCAGCATGCGGCGCTCGTCGTTGGTGTGCTCAACCTGCTTCATCTTCATCACCTGGGCCTTCTTGAGCACCTTGATGGCATAGAAGCGCGTGTTGTGCTTGGACTGCACCAGGTGCACACGGCCGAAACTACCGGTACCCAGCGTGCGCTGGATATCAAAGTCCTGCAGCGTGTACTTGCCCTTGGTGACGCGGGCCTCGCTGAGGACGGGCTGCTGCGGCTGGGTCTGGGGATGGAGTGCTCGTTGCGGCGGCTGTTGTTGGGCCGCTATGTGCGAGACGCCCTGCATGGGTTGCGGCTGGGACTGCATCTGCTGCGCCTGGTACTGCATCTGTGGTTGTTGCTGCTGCTGGAGTTGTGGTTGCGACGGCATGGCGTTGGACTGGATGATTAGAGTGTCGTCGGTTACGTCGTTTATTTGGACCATGGGTTGCTGATGCTGTGTTGGTATGTGTTGTGGTTGTTGTTGTTGTTGTTGTTGTTGCTGCTGCTGCTGGTACTGCTGCTGTTGTTGCTGCTGGTATTGCTGCTGCTGGCCAGTGGCACTCGGGTTTATCAAGTTGTTGATGCTAATGCTGGGTACAGCGTGGACGTCACTATTCTGGCCAGAAATGGCCATTGGCACTGGCATTGGTGCCTGTGAAGAAGAAACGGCAGTCGACGGCGAGGCGGCGTTAGTGTTTAAGCCTCCGGGGGTGTTCAGGGTCGGATAAGGCACAGCAGAACTGGATCCGGCCGCAGCCATAGTAATATCGAGCGAGCCGGGCGTGTTATCAGCAGCGGCGGTGGGGCTCGCCTTGGAATATGACGACGAGTGCACGGCCGTGGCGGTAATGGGCGAAGTTGCTGTGGTCGAGATAGGCGCCGAGACAAAAGCCGGCACGGGGTGCGGCTGCGAAAACGGGGGAGTAGCCGAATTGGACGTTGAAAAGGCGGCCGAAGACGATGCCGAGCCGTTGCTGTGCGTGGGGACGGCTGTAGGTGTGGCGGTGGCGGTGGCGGTGGCAGCAAGCGATGAAGTCGATGTAGAGACGGTAGTGCGGGCGTGGCCGTTGGTCTGCACGTTGGAGTGGCCGTTGGTGTTGGAATTGGTGTTGGTGTTGGAATGGCTGTGGCGAGAGTTTTTGCTAGCCTTGCGGTGGGACGCAGAAATTGAAGTTGAAGCAGTGGCAGAAGCAGGAGAATTGCTGGAGCTGTGCGACGACGGCAAATGCGAGGTCAGAATCGAGGCCAGCGACTGACTGCCAAACCGTTTTCCAGAAGGCGAGGTGGGCGAAGTGGTGCTGCCGTCAGTGGCAGCTGTAGTGGTAGCAGTAGTAGAATGGCCTGTGGCAATAGGACTGGTGGGCTGGCTGCCGTTGGCTCGATCGGATTGGCCGTCCCGTGTCCGTTTCTTCTTAAGAAAGCCAAGCGATGGCATCTGTGGAGAATCGAAGTGGGAACTGACGAGAGAAAGAAAGGGTTTTTTTTTTCTTTCAAAGAATCTAGCGGGCACAATGCTGGTGTTGTTCTGTGCTGTGCTGTGCTGTGCTATGCTGTGCTGTGCTATGCTGTGCTGTGCTGTGCTGTGCTGTTCTGTGCTGTGCTGTGTTGTGCTTGCGGCGATGGATGTACTGTGATGCACTGCTATCTTGCGCTATTCCAGGCGGGTCGTAGTGGCTTAGCTTAGGTTGGCCCCCGAAAACTGCTTGCCTTTGTTTTGTTGTGCCTAACTTTAGCGGATGGGACCACTAAACAGGAACGGTGAAGTGGAGCTAGCAGAGCTGAGGCGAGTTGACCAATGCAATACGTTCGGTTCGTTTAGTCGTGGAACCTTTTTAGGGGTGCAGTAGAGTCAAAAAAAAAAAAAAAAAAAAAAAAGCCACAGTGAGCTCAAGCCACAAAGGAAGACGGAAAAAAAAGCTTGGACTTGGACCAATGGACTGATTGATTGGCTTATCAGCTTTTTTTTGTCTAGCAGTAGTTTGTGAGTTTGATATTGTTTAACGGTGGTTGGCTGGATCGGTTGGTTTTCGTGATAACAAGAAAAACAAAGAACTGAAAAGAGAAAAGGGATGCAAGTGACAACAAAAAAAAGATATCCGAGAAATCCCAGATGCGGTTGAAAGAAGAGAGAAAAACAAAAGAAAAAAAAAGGGAACAGATAAAGTAATAAAGGGATTCCGGGTTTGGGATAACGTTGGCTTTCTCGTCTGGCCAAGGCGGTATAATTTTAGCTAGGAACAGCTTTTTTTTTAGTTTCTTTTGTCAGTAAAAGAACAGCCCAAACAACAACAACAACAAAAAGAAAAACGCAGTGAATAAAGACAAAAGTGCATATAAAGAAAAACAGCAAGGCAGAAAAGAATAAGAATCGACAAGGCTATGAAATAAGAAGCAGCAAGGTCTAGAAAGAAAGAAAGAATAATAATAATAAAAAAGGGACCAGACAAATTGGATAGGCCGGCCACTTTCTTTTTTTTTTTCCTTTTCCTTTTTTATGTTTTTTTTTTGGCTTGTTCTCGCTTGGCTGCTTACTTGCTGCAAGACGCTGAAGCCAGCTGCAAGCTGCAGCTGCAGAGCACTGAAGCCCGCTGTAACCCACTGAAACTGCGGAACTTCACAGCAGAGTAGATAGACTCTTGGAATTGAAAGCACAAAGTTCAGTAAAGAGCAGAATAGAAAAGAAAAAGGCTGGCCCGCTGTTGAGATCCTTGGATCCTTCAAAGCACGCGATGGCTTCTGCAGGGGCTTTCTTGATTGTTTTTTTTTTTCGGTTTTGCTGGCTTTACTTGTTGACTTCTCTTTGGCTTGTTTTTCTGTCTTCGTCCTGTAGATACTAGAAGTTCAAACTTGCTCTGTTTGGTTTGGGCACAATGGCCGCAACAAGACGGCGAGCTAGCACCGGCAGAACAAGGGCAAGCTTTGGTTTTTAGGCTGGGGCTAGACCGGGATGAGCTTGCTTTTGCTTTCTTTTTTTTTTTTTTTTTGCCTTTTTAGTTTTTCTTTGTTTGCTTTTTTCTTTGAGGTTTGATGTTCTTCAGTTACGGCCCCCAGGACAAAAATAGAAGAAGAAAAAAGAGACGATAAATGCAGTGCAGTGCAGCGAAATGGGCGAATGGAAGTGATTTGGTATGCGATGAAACTCCTAATTGTAACAGCGCTGCAGTATAAAAAAAATAAAAAAAAATAAAGAAAAAAGAAAAAAAGAGAGAAAAAGCAGCAACAACCAACTTGGCGGTCAAGACCGTTACCAAGTCAATGCCTGTCTTGTGCTTCCTTCTAGCAACTCTCTTTTCTTTTTTTTTTTCTTTTCTTTTCTTTAACTCGCCGATTTTTGTCTCTTCATTTTGCCTCCAAAAGAGGAGAACAGCAAAAGAGGGAAACTTCCGTGTTTTGCCATGTTCATTGTAATACGTCTTTGATTTTTCTTTTAACCAACATCAAAAAAAGAAGAAGAAGAAAAAAAAAAAAGGAAACAAACGACAAGGGAGGGAAATAACAAGAAAAGGACAAGGCGATGCCGGCTGGCCGGTATTCTTTTTTTTTCGATTGTTCTTTCATGGATTCTTTTCCCAGGAGAGGGTTTCGCGGGGAATAAACAGTAATAAAACGGACGCAAAGCGACGGAGAAGAAGCAGCAAAGTGACAAAGCTGTTGTGCTCAGTTGTTTGATTTGGGTGTGCTGTGTGCTGTGCGTTGCTGTCTGTGACAAGCCAAAACTCAAAAAAACATACCTTTTATTTTTCTTCGGCTTTGGCGATGAACGGGGGGGCTTGACTTGACCTGATATCTCAGCCTCGTCCTTTTTTTTCACGATTGTCTCGCGCAAAAAAAAATATATTTAAGAAGAAAAAAAAAGGAGAAGAAAAAGAAAGAAGAAAAAAAAAGGAAAGAAGAAAAAAAGATACAAGAAAAAAAAAGGTCTCATTGAAGGTAAACAAAAAGAAAAGAAAAAGTGCCGGATGCATCTCAAATCTGAATCACTGATGCAGCCCGTAACTTGTCTTGTGCACTAACCAGTATGTACTCACTACAGGTACGGAACAAACAACTTTGGCTGGGAAAAAGGTGTAAGCAGCTGCATATTTCAGCGCTTGTGGCGGTAACTTACCACGAGGGAAGCGGCTTTGTGATTAGTGGTAGTAGTACTGTATAGTGCTCCGTAGTAGTAGTAGCAGTAGTAGTAGTAGTAGTAGTAGTACCTACGTTTTTTTTTCCTGTCTCCGCACCACAAATCTACCAAGCATTCTTTTAATTTATGTGCATACTGCGTACGGAATAGAGACAAATTACATCATTGCAAAGTATACCGAGTATAAAGCTTCGCAAATGAAGCATTCTACGAAAGCCGAGGGAATGTCCAAAAAAAGACAAGAGTTTGCCGTTTCTTACCCAAAAAGTCGCCATCATCCAGATTCCCCACTTCAAAACTTGACTTTCCCTCCCGCCTTCCCGCCACTAAACCTAAAACCCGCAAGACCTTTTTTTTTGGGGGGGGGGGGGGGGGGGGGG
>LKBB01000107.1:54539-89972 GCA_001513885.1 Thielaviopsis musarum
GGGGGGGGGGGGGGAGGGGGGGCTCATACCCTTTTTTTTTTCTCCGATCGCTGAATTTATACAAGAGGAAGAAGATTTATAAGAGGAAGAAGAATACTACTGAGTACAAAAGGAAGAAAAGGTACTACTGCGACAAAGAGAAGAAAAAAAAATACTACTGCCTACAAAAACGACAGACAAACCCACAAGCTAGAGACCCAGATAGCCGGGGCACGTTTTCTAGGGATGGCGATGCACGCCTTTCTGCCAACTTCTTCTTCTTCTTCAAGAAATGCCTCACCGGTTTTGATGGGATGACTTGCTTTGCTGACAGAAAAAAAAAAAAAAAAAAAAAAAAAAAAAAAAAAAAGAAAAAGCGTTTCCCCGTTCAAACCATTGAAACACACGAGGCTGGGAAACCTGATCTGCTCCGCCCTCACCTGCTCCTCTAAATCCACAAAAGCTTAGCTTGCACATTTGCGCTGCCATGGATGCACCCACACGGCGCGGTTTCTTTTTTTTTTTTTTNAAAAAAAAAAAAAAAAAAAAAGAAAAGAAAAAAAACAATAGCCGCCCGACCCAAGTGCCGCCTTTTTTTTTTGGGGGGGGGGATCTTCCTTTCTTCCCATAAGCTACGCACACTTATCAAATCACGTGGTCTCCACGTAATCTGTGAATTTTTTTTTTTATTTTTTTTTTCTGTGATAAGTGAAGCAAAGTTCTTTTATTATGGAAAACTGAATACTTTTAAAACCAAAAAAAAAAAAAAAAAAAAAAAAAAAAAAAAAAAAAAAAAAGAAAAAGCGTTTCCCCGTTCAAACCATTGAAACACACGAGGCTGGGAAACCTGATCTGCTCCGCCCTCACCTGCTCCTCTAAATCCACAAAAGCTTAGCTTGCACATTTGCGCTGCCATGGATGCACCCACACGGCGCGGTTTCTTTTTTTTTTTTTTTCATCACTTACGATGGAGATAAGTATATTTCATGCATTTTAAAGACCCTAACCCTTTTTTATAACACGTCATATATGTCATATCAGACTCATCTCTTTTTTTTTTTTTTTTTTTTAAAATACCCATCGGACGTCATTCGACACGAAGGAATAAACCGAACTAACCATTACCGGGCTTGGTGCTTGTAAAAGTCACCTGGAATGGTGTTTTGACGGTTCGTTTTCGTAGTTGATGTTTGCGGCTACCAGCTCGCGCTGGTGTCACGTGCCTCTACGCATTCTGTTGTACTCCGTAAATCACGATAATCCATTTTTAACATATTCTAATAATCTATTTGTAGCATACCCTAAAAAGGCGTATTGATAAAGCACAAGCTTTTTAACTTGTTTCCGAAATCTATAAATAATCCACCGCGAAATAAAACAAACAGACAGCAAGTCAAATAGAAAATAAAGATAAACCCGGTTCAGCGGCACGGCAGTGAAAACTGTGTAACCAAACAAAAAAAAAATGTTCGACAAGAACAAAAACAAAAGTGAAAACTTGATGCAAGGAAACAAAAACAAAAGTGAAAACTTGATGCAAGGAAACAAAAAAAAAAAAAGTGAAAAAGAAGTTGTAAACAACAAAGACTGGAAAAAAAAGGAATAGGGAAAAACAAACCTTGGCAGATATTCAAGGGAAAACCATGACCTAAAAAAGAACATTGAAAGACACAGGACTTGAGTGGCAGCCAAGACAAACTGACTGCTTGGTGTTTGCAAGTTAAGAAACCAGATTCTTCAACTTCCAGCCCGTGCCTTTGTTTTACTAGAAATCCCCCCTCCAAAATGGTTAACAAGAGGATATCCATCAACACCACGCAAACAAGGGAGAACAGAAAAGAAGAAACTTGAACAAAAAGGGAAAACTCAGCTCGACTTGTTTCCATGGAAGAAAAAGGGCGATTAGCAGTCCAAAAGGCCATACTCGGGCGGCTGCTTCGCCAGACGGCGGCTCGTACGTAACGCGATAACGTCGTACTTACGCGGCTGGCGCGCCTTTGTGACGCCGGCGGGGGAGGCTACAAACCAGTTAGTCATCATATACCAAACAAATCATACACGGGAGTAAGAACTCACCGTCGGCAGCCTTCTTGACAGGAGCTTTTTTCTTCGGTGGCGTCTTCTTCTTGCGGCTGCCCTTTTTGGGCGCAGCAGCCTTTTTGGGCGTCGCTTTCTTGGGCGTCGCTACCACGGCCACCAGAGGCGGCGACTTTGCTCTGCTCGTTAGATTCTTGATGTGTAGCGCACGCTTGAAGTCGTCGACTGTGATGTTGACATCGGGTTCGGGTTTGCACGGCTCCGATTTGATCTCGGGATGCACCGTTTCGTGGTGCATTGCAGGGTCAACAGGCATGATGCTATTGTAGATAACGCCTTCCATGCTGTCGTTCTGGGCATCAAGTTCGGCCTTTGTGATGACGGGAGCCACAAAGGTGTAAGCAGAGACAGGCTGGGTCGGCTGCTGGCCGCTTTGGCCGCCCTTGCCGCTGTCGGCGTTTCGTGGCGGCTGCTTGTTAACGGGGACCGGCTTGCGGTGGTTGTCAGTCACGGGGACTTGTGGCTGGCCGTTGTTCTGGCCGCCTTCGCTCTGGGTGCTCCAGGTAGTGTCGGAAGAGCAGCTGCCAGACGGAGTGGATGACGACGATGACGATGAAGAGGAAGTAGTAGAAGAGGACGCAGAATTCGCGGGAGGCGGCGGACTTTGAGGCATAGAGGGGGTGGAAAAATCCAAGATACTCGATGGAGCATTGGAATAGGCGTACTGATGGCCATCCCCTGAAGTGCTGCTGGTGCCAAGACTGACGTCAGAACTGCCGCTGTCATCCGCATCGTTGCCACTATCCTGGTCTTGGCTACCAGCCTGCGGAAGAGGACCACTGTTGTAGTAAATGTTCGAAATAGCCTCGTCCACCTCGTTTCCGTAGCCGCCATTTCCGCCGTAAGGCGAGATTGCACCACCGTGAAGGGGAACGCCACCACCTGAGCCACTTTCACTGCTGCTGGGGGGATTGAGAGGGACACTGCCACTGTACACAAAAGGATTAACGTTAGCAGGAGCTTGGTTGGCGGCTCTGCCCGGACGACTGGCGAGGAATCCAGGAAGAATAACACCAGCGCCAGAGCTACTGCTGCCACTTCCGTCGCTCACAAGGGTTCGGGGCGGCCCTCCGATGATGGGCAGGTTGGCTGTGAAAGTGCTAGGGCCGGCCTGGCTCGTAGCGGTTGCAATGTTGGCGGGGAAGATGAAGCTCATCTGAGCAGCGCCGCCGTTTCCATTGTTGTTGTCATCATTGCCGCTGCTGCTATTGCTGTGGTTGCTGTTGCTGTCGTGGCCATGACCACCGTTTCCGCTATTGCCACTGTTTCCGCCGTTTCCGCCGTTTCCGCTGTTGCCACTGTTTCCGCCGTTGCCATCGTTGCTACTGGGACCTCCCGGGCCCCCGAAACCACCTGGGCTTCCAGGACCACTGTTGTGACTGCCATGGCTATGTTGACTCTGCTGACTGTTTCCACTGCTGTGAGCACTACCAGCATTGTTAACATTAGCACTGTTGTCGCTGTTGTTTTCATTAGCCTGGTCAATAGCAGAGCCATAGCCAACCTCCGCGTCGTACTGATCGCTGCTCTCGATAGTGTCGAAGTTGTAAAAAACGTTTGGATTATAGCCGAGGAAAGGAACCTCGCCGAAAGCAAGACCATTGACATCAAGCCGGGGGTTACCGTTATCGTCAATGGCCCCATAGCCAAACTCACGATCGTACTGATCGTATCCATCGTCCTCTTCGCCCTCGGCATCCTCATCCTCATCCATGTCCACACTCCGCATACCCTGCTGCACGCGCTCCAGCTCCTCCTCCGTGACCAGCGGATCAATGGTCTTGGGACTCAGCTTGCCGTCCTCCGAAAGGATCGCCGACCGTCCGCTGTTGGAGACCTGGTCAAAGGTGAACTTTTCCAAATTCTCGCGCATAAAAAAGTTTTCCTGCGTGGGCGCCACATGCGTGGGGTGCTCGTAGGCCTCGACATTGCGGAAACCCAGCCTGCGGAGGCAATCGGCCTCAACCTCGTCCCAAGAGAACGACAGGTTATACAGGGCAGACAGGTCATCTTCCTCGCACGCCTCCTCGTCGGGCCACGTCCAGCCGACTAGCCCATCCTGATCCCAGGCCTCGTTCCACTGGCCATTGTCCTTCATGGCCTGCTTGATATCTTCCGGTTCGACAAGCAGCACTGACTTGAGGTTGGACTGCTGGTTGAAAATACGGTGCATGATGCGGATACCTTCGGCAGCCACCTCCATGTTGTATTGCATCCAGGGACGAGCCATGAACCAGCGTAAACGGTGCTCCAATGGCGTGTCCAAATTTTCCGGCTGCGGCACATTGTCGCGGCGGAAAGGCTGGCCACGCATGTGAAGCATGCGGCCATTGATAAGGCGAGCAACAGGGTGCTCGGGGTTAGCCTCAATCAGTTGACAGTCATCCTCGTCAAGAGAAACGCCGTTCATGTCCCAAAATGGAGCAAATGGCATGCCATCCCAAATCCAGGTCCAGTTGTTGGGATCGTCGCGATCTCCTTCCAGCGGACCCGAGGGACAGCCCCATGCGCCGTTCCACATACCCATGCGCGTCCAACGGCGACGGATGATGTTGCGGGCGATAATTGAAATGACGTAGGAGCCGTCCTCGCTTTCAAGAACGGCCTGGGCATCATCTGAGAGAAAATGATCTTGGATATAGTCATTGATACGACCGAGCTCAACTCGGAATTCTTCACCGTAGCGGTAAACGGGGGCATAGTTGATAAACTCGGCAAACTTGTTCCACTCCTGCAGAGTAATGGGGGCATCAATGATGTCCTTGTACGCCTCCTTGGCCTTGGCCAGCGAGTTGATTCCGGCCAACGGAACAAACTGGTCCTGGTCAACGGGAGGACTCTCCCAGTTTAGAACCTGCTTCAAACGGTCAAGGCCACGGTGCTCGGGGTACTCTTCAAAGGATGCAATAAAGGGTATCACGTTGTCCAGGGCCTGAGCGAAGCGGCCTGACTTGTGCCAAGGGTCATAGTCGGCCGATCTCCAACTGCGACTGGATCTCGGCGACTCGTTCTCGTTCATGGGGCGTGGAGCAGACATGTCAAATGCTACTAGGAAATGAAAAGAAAAAAAAAAAAAGAGGCGTATGAAAAGGTGAGAAAAAAGAAAAGAAACGAAAAGCGCCTCCTGTATCAAACAGACAAGACGGGTTGAGAAGTGAAAATTGGTTTAATCGAGAAGAAGAAGAAAGCAGAAGATCCAGACATTTTCACGATATAAGTATTTATCGTAAGCAAAGAAACTCTTCACCACCTCTACTAACAAAGAATGCACGACAAAGACCAGCGGGCTGGTCAGGCCAGCAGCTGTGACGATGCCTCCTTTGAGGCTCCATCGAATTGCTTGTTACTGCTGTGATCCAAGAATAGAAGATCTTAGTAAAAGAAACAAAGACGGTCAAAAAAGTCTTATTCTCAAAAAAGATAGTCCCGAGCAATAAAGGAAGAGCGCTTTCTTTGACACTCATGTAGTGCTGATGCTGATGGTGTTGATGGATGAAAGATTTTCTTTTTCTCTTTTTTTTTTTTTTTTTTTTTTTTAGTAGTTGGGAAATTCAACTCACATAGAAGAAGAAAAGCTTGCAGTCACATGACCTCTCAAGTTCACAAACTGGAAAGCGTCGTTTGCCCTTCTTTCTCTGGCTGTTCACCGCTCATGCCCCTTCCTCGCAGTCTCGTACACGATCTATATTTTAGCATGATATTCGAGTTGCACAAGCCCAGGGCAAGCCAGTGCTTTATTTTCTCTGATTCGGTCCTTTCCTGACTTGGATGATTTCTTTTTGGAGCTTAGGGAAAAAAAAACAAAAAAAAAAACAAAGCTGGAGAATACACGATGAAAGCCCCAAGGAAAAAGAAAGAAAATTATACATGAAAGAAATACATCCACCTCTTGTCCACTACTAACAACAACAAACGACGTTCTTTGTTTCCTAATTAAGCTTAACTCGAAGCTTAACTGGCAGCCCCACTTTACATGTCAAGCAGGGTTGACAACCCTAGTAAGCGCGATGGCTCAGGCACTTTTCGATTTCACAAGAGGACGAATAAGCTTATACAATAAGTTAAGATTCACACGCGTTTAGCATATTATATACTGCCGCACCACGCATCATGCAACCCCCTTCCGCCAGTTCACTGGGTCATCCGTTCCAGAAAGTAATTCCCTGGGTCCCTCACCTAAGAAAGGAATACAATACATACAAACCCTCTCTCCATATTCGAGCCCCTTGGCAACATAGTGAATACTTGCTCTCCAAATTCGGCTAGTTCTCTTAAAAGCGGTGCGACTTGCGCGCCTGCTGAGCTCTCCATGCGGTGAAACCAACATAGGCACCACCCGCAAGCACAATGAAGAAGATAATCTTCATGAAGAACCACGTCCAACTGCCACCCTCGGCATCATTGCTGCTGCTGTTGCTGCTGCTGCTGCTACGTGAGCTGCCCGAGTTCTTGTTCTTGTTCTTGTTGTCGTTCTTGCTGTTGGTGTCGGCCGTGGCCGACTTGTACAGGTTCTTGGCCTTGATGGAGATAATGTCGTGGTTGTCGCTAAGCTCACCAGTCTCGGCACTGAAACCCAGGTAGGCCACCTGCGGCAGCGACGGCGGATCCTCGACCTCGAAGCACTGGATCCAGTCGCCCTCCTTCTTGTACTGTAGCTCAAGGCGCAGCACCTTGTCCTGGAAGTACGTCATGCGCAGCTTGGTGGGCACGTTGGCGTTGCGGATGCCGCGCGCCGAGCAGCCGGCCAGCTCCGTGTGCTTGCCATCGTTGTTCTTGTCGTACGATGTCTGGCCGTCGCCAACCATAGCCATGACGTAGGGGAAGACGACGCCGGGGCGGTTGTTTTTGTACGTGTCGATGAAGACGCCGAGGCCGTCAAACTTGTCGGCGCTGCCAAACACCTGGCCGGTCTCGGCGCGGCCGCGCGTCAGCCACATGGCCATGCCGTCACCAAACAGCGTGCCCTTGCCGCTGATCTTGAACTCGACTTCGATTTCCCAGTTGGTGGCCGTAAGGGGTACTCTGGAGAAAATCCAACCGGTCTGCGAGGGTAGGTCGGAGGCGAGACGGATGTAACTGAGTAGTAGTAATGGGGGTTAGCGTATATCGAAGGAGAAGAGGTGAGCCGTTGGGGGAGTACGTACGAGTCGGTCCGGATAATGGTATCACCGCCAAAGTCGTACCATCTGCTCGTCATGTCGGTGTCCAGGTAGGGCTATCGTAGCGTTAGTTGTCTGAGCCGAGCAGAAACTTCAATTGCTTGCGCCAGGCCGTCTAGCCAGAACCAGGCCACGCTGCGACAGCAGTAGCCAGGCATTGGTCGTGGCAGCAAGCTCGGCATTGTAGATTCACCATGTCAAGATCGTACCTGGGTCAGACTGTGCGTCCGCAGCTGCACACAAATAACCACATGTTAGCTAATTGCTTTCTCCATTGTTCAACAACGACAAGACACGTGTGCCACAGCACGGTCAGAGGCGAATCAACATACCGAAATACTGCGCACATCCTTATCCTCGGAAACGGCAGCCTGGCCCAAGCCGGCAAGACCCAGGCCGGCCAGCAACGTCGAAAACAACCGCATGGTGTGTATGTATAGATTTGATTTGGCGATGTGGCGATGGTGGTTTGAGTTCCGGGGTGTGGCTGCACAAATTGTCTTTTTTTTTTATTGTTCCTTTTTGTTTTTATTTCTTTCTGCTGATCGACAGCCGTAGGAAAACAAGACAACAAAAAAAAAACAAGGCTTAATTCAAAGCTTGCTTGGTATTCGATCGGAGGGCGTCGAATCGGTCGGTTCGCTGTAGGTAGTAAAACTGAGAGCCAGCTTTACAGGTGGTCGTTTTAGAGCTGGTCGCGTTGCGTTGGAATTGGTCAATCAATTAACCCTGAAGAGAGGACAAAACCCAGTAAAGAAAGAAAAAAGAAATATTACAGACAAAAAAAAAACCCCAGTGCAGAGGCCAATTGGCAAGACCAGCCTTGTTCTATCACAGGCCAAATTTTAAGCTTCAACTTGTTTCGCTACACTTCTACGGGCAGGCTTTTCCTACTTAGCTTTCTTCAGGGCCTGCAAGCCGCTATTGTGCTGCTTTCTCTAGCGGCTTTTAGTCCCTGAATTCAAGCTTCCATTTTCACTGGGAACCTGGCTTCGCTAAACAAAGGCCAAAGCTGAAACAGCAACTCCAACAGCTGTCCTCTTCACATGATTAGCCGCAAATCAGCCGCAAATTATTCACCGAAAGTGCATGACTGACCGAGTGCCACAGTAAGCTTGCGCCACATGAAAAAAGCCACAGTCGTGTTTTTTTCAGCAGAGCTTGTGGATGAGATGAGAGGTTGAAGACAATATACGGAACTTATTCACCACCCACCGGGGCCTTTTTTTTATTCATTCTTTTTCTCCTTAGCTATAACTCACAATCTATTCACCATGGCCGACGACTCTGCCTCCATCAAGCGCGCTGTTATGCAGCAGATCCAGACCGAAGCGCAGGTCGCCAACGCCCGCACTCTGATCGAGGTGCGCCTTGCCCTGCCTTGCCTTGCCTATCCTCTCGTTTTGTCGCTGTATCCCACGAACTAACATGAAGTCTTTATCCCGTCACCAGAAGCTCCAGGGCAGCTGCTTCACGTCCTGCGTGCCCACGCCCGGCTCATCGCTGTCCAAGGGCGAAACGGCCTGCATGACTAACTGCATGGAAAAGTACATGGCCGCCTGGAACATTGTCAACGCTACGTACATTGCCCGGATAAAGCAGGAGCAGACCAGCGGTGCTCTGCGCGGCTAATTGTTTATCGGGATCTCCCCCTTCTGATTGTACATTATTTGATAGACATGGAGGAACGAGTGAGCGCTGTATTGTACGAATAGAGAACTTGTACTGTTGAAACAACCCCTACCCTGCCCCGCCCTGCCATGCCATGCCATGCCATGCCATGCCCTGCCCTGCTGCGTGATATGCCATGTTATATTCCGTCTTAATTATGCCTTCTTCTTCTTTGCCTCTTCCGCTGCTGCCAGTTTCCGCGCCAGATATCTCTCCTTGGCACTCGAAATATCCGACTCCGTCTTGCGCGACTTATTCATATTCTCAATCTTGACGCGCTCCTTCTCCTCCTCCTCGCGCGCCCGCTTCAGCGACTCCGCCAACTGCTCCTCCATCATCTTGGACTGCCGCTCCCTCATTGCCTGTCGCCCGCCCGGTCCGAATGTCGGCCCCGCGCCGGATCCCGCTCCGGGACCCAGCTCTGGTGCTCGCTCGCGTTTCTTCTTCTCTGTGCTGTCCTTCTTGCGCGCGGATGGCAGCACATTCAGGCCGCCGTGCAGAAGCTGCCGCTTGTCAACCACCTGGCCGTCCTCGTTGATGGCAATGTTGCCGCCACGCGCGTTAATCTCACGTGCCCGCTCCGCCTCCGTCTTCTCCTGCTCCTGCGCCCGCCGCCGGTCTTCCTGCTCTCTCTCCTCTGGTGTCATCTTGCTCCGCGTCTCAGCCGCCTTCATAATAGCTGCATGCTCTTCCTCCTTCTCGCGCAGCAGCTTCTTGTAAAAGTCCGTCATGCCGCCACCGCCTTTCCGCTTGCGCGCCTCTTCCTCCTCGACCTGCTTCAGCTGTACATCCAGCTGCTTCTTCTCCTCCTTCTGCCGCTTGTACGCCGCCGTCTCAAACACCTCTTTATCTGCAAACTCGTCGCCCTCTTCCTCGCGGTCGTGTTCAATCTTGACTTGTTCGGCTGCCAGTGCATCGCGCTTGCGCACCGCTGCCGCCGCCACAATGCCCGTCATGTAGCGCGGCCGTGCATCGTCCTCGGCTTTAGCAGCGCTCTGCGTCTTAGGCGGCGGCTTCAGCGAGTCGTACACCGCGTCGTAGTCGTAGATATTCTTGTCGGCGCTCTCGGCGGCTTCCTGGTGCTTGCGCGATGTCAGCGCACTGGAAAGGTCGCCCAGCGTGGCCGATGCGGCGTCGAGGGCCTTTTGCTTGTTCTTAAGCGACGGGGGCGGGCCGGTCGGAAGTGTGGATTTGGCTTTACGGGTGGCCTTGCGCGTTGGCTCGGGCGGCGGCGCGGAAAAGTCGACATCGTCAAGCTCCGTGATGGCTTGCGCATTCGCATTTGAAGGGTCGTGCTTGGCTTTGGATGATTGCGGCTGTTGGTCGTCCGAGTCGGAATCGTTGCCGCCGAAAAAGGCTTTTGCTTTTTTGGCCGGCGCCGGTTTGCCGGCTGCGGGCTTCTTTGAGAGATTCAGTCCATTTCCGAGTTTGAACCCGCTCATATTTGACTGTAAGTGATTGGTGTTGGTGATGCTTAAAAACGGACAATTCTTTTTCTTTTTTTTTTTTTTTTTTTTACTCGACAAAATCACAAGCTTCCTCACGCGACGGGGCTCTTTGGTAAATGCTATCCTTTAAGTGGGGCACATTATCTCCTTTCGCACACCACCATAGATGTCATCGCGACTTAAACAAAGACAGCATAAAGCACACACAAACAGCATTAGTAACAAACAGTATTGGTAACTCAAAATTTGACATTGGTATATGTAACGGCGGTTTCCCGCTTCTCAAAAAGATTCATGAATTCAGTTCCCAAATGCGCCAATAACTCGCTAGCCCACCGACCCAGAAGCAGATATGATAAAAAAAAAAAGAGGTAATAAAAAAACGAGACGCTGGAAAAAATGAAAACAGAAAAGAAAATAGACGGCTTGTGTGTGTGAACACATGTAGTATCGATAAGAGCCAGAGCAGGAAAAGGAAAAAAAAGAAGAAAAAAAAAAGAAGAAAAAAAAAGGGTGAAAAAAAAAGAATTAATATAGCCTTCTCGGGCTTAGAAAGTCGACCGCGTCCGCAGATCCGACAGCTTGCGCTCAATTTCGCGCACCGACCGGTCCAGCTCGCCCGCAATCATCTGCTTCTTATCATTGGGAAGCAGCGCAAACCGCTCACACAAGTCGCCGTCAATCACGCCCTTGACTGGCACATAGTAGCCGCGGTATACCAGATGGTCGCGGCCAGCCAGCGGCGGGTCCTCGGTGCGCATGTGCGTCTCAAGCACCTGGAAAAAGTCTACGTCTTCGCGGCTTACAAACGGAATCAGCACGCCAATCGTGCCCATCAGGCCGCTCCAAAGCACCACGTCCTGACCACCGACAACCAAGCTGGTCTTGCAGATGCTGGTCGGCGGGTCCTGCGTGTAAAAGTGCACCATGCACGACAGACGCGCCGGCGTACCGTGCAGGTAGTCACGTGCGTGCAGCAGATGCGTGCCCGAGTTGTCCTCGTCAGCCTCTTCGCTGTCCTTGGTGGGCGCCCGCACGATCCATAGGTTGCCAAACTTGTCACCACCCGCCACCGACTCGTAGTCAACTATGGCCGAGCACGTCGTCCACCGGTTAATGCTGTCGTCGGCAAACGAAATCAGCTTGTTGCTGGCAGGCTTGTACACCAGATACGTCATGCCCTGCATCACGTCACCAACAGTGATGCGCAGGCCGTGGCTGTTAAGGCTGGTGATTAGGTGGCCGCCCAAATCGACCTGGCACTTGCGCAGCATCTGCTTCATACCAAGGTCGTAGATGCGCAGGACCTTGCCGATACCCACCAGCAGACGACCTTGGAACGGAATCATGGCCGTCGGCGGCTCCTCCACCTTGGTTGTGTGGATAAACTCAAGCTCACGACCCTCTTTGAGGAACCGGTATACATGAATGTAACCCTCCGAGAACTCACGCGGGTTCAGCTTAATGTCCTTACCGCTACCAACAATCAAGAAATGCTCATTGTCCTGGCTGGTAAACGGCACCACAGCCGTAGAGGTGGCCGCCTCGTTGTTGGAAAAGTCAACCGTCTGCAGGACCTGGGGCACAAGTTCTTCGCCAATCGGGTCAACGACGCTGATACACGACGCCCATCTGCCACGACCCTTGGGGTAGCCAAAGTCGGCAGGAGGAAGAGCACCGCTCTCGCCATCAACAGCAGCACTGGCTGTAATCAGCTGTTGGCGAAGATCAGGGGCCAGTGTGTTGTTCTCTGACTCAATGGTGTAGAACATGGGGAACTCGGGGTGCTTGACAAGTTTGCGGGGAGTGTATGTCAAGGACGTCGACTTTTGAATCAGTGTCTCGCCGAGCTTGTCGATCGAGAAGATTCTGCAACTTGGTTAGCGGTGGCCACTGAAGGAATGCAAAACAAGTAAGATGGGTGATTGTGTCATTTCAGAAGGAACAATTGGTAAGTACTTTGTACTCATCAATACCTCATTGCCATTTGGCATAGGATCCCTTTTTCTCATCACCGACACATGAAATCAAATAAAACAAGCAAATAAACAAAAGGGTCTGGTATCTTACCTTAGTGACTGTCCCTGGATGCCGACAACACCCTCGAGACACTGCTCACTGCTAAAGTTCCACGCCCACTCCAGATCAACGTAGCTGAGCGGAGTCACCATGAAGCTCTTGGTGATGGGATCAGCGTAGCCAATCCAGGGGCGGGAGCTGAGAGCAAGGACGCAAGTCCGTGCCTGAACTGTGACCTTGAACAGCTTGACGGGTCGAGGACCAAGGAACTTGAGCCGAGTATCAGTCAGCTGACCGGTAACCTCATCGAGGACGGTGCGAATGTAGACACCAGAGTGGAGGCCAATGTGGAGGTAGAGCGTAGAGCCTCCGGAAGACGAGTCCTCCATCGCCATGATGGAAAGAGACGAAGGCGCCGCCGTTAACGCCTGCACCGACTTGCTATCCAGCGTTGACTCGGGGTCGAGACTGAGAATACGAACCGTGCAGTCATCACAGCCAACCGCCAGGAACGAGCTTCTTCTGCGGCCCTCAGGCACATCACCCAGGCTGAGGGATGTGACAGTTCCCGGCATCTCCTTCTTCTCATCATACTCGGCAAGCGAGCCATCCGTGTCCATCTCAAAGTAGACAATCTCGCCAGAGCTCAGGGCAATGGCAACCTGACTGTCATTGGTGGCCGCAGCCACAATAGACCGATGCTGGGGGGCAGCCCACTCATTGACTTCACCGTTGATGATATGGCGGATACCCTTGGGATGAACCTGGATGAGGCCATTCTCACCCAAGAGCTGAGCTGCAAGAGTGGGCACCGAGGTCAAGAAACCAGAGTCACTAACCTCCTCGACAGTTTCGCCGATGCTCAGGACAAGAGTACCATTGGCAAACGACAGGATGATATAGGCATCATGTTCATCGCTGCGATTAAGCTTCAGAGTCCACACAGCCGAGGGAATGCCAGGAAGGTCAGAGGCGACAATCTCGTTAACCTCCAGTCCGTACTTGATGGTTCTAAAGGTGCTTCGCGCACCAGTACCGCAAACCGTGTAGATCTGAGGCGCATCTTCGGCGGTAAGGTTGGCAACCTTGCAGTCCATAAGTGGGTTCATCGAGTCTACGCTCTCGACCAGAGTCAGGTTCTCCACAGGTCTGGGGCTGAAGTAGACGGCACCATACGACGCCTTGGGGTCCGTGGGGAAATCATCACTGGAGAATTCCAGCTCCTCATCATCATCACCAAGCTTTTCAAACTGGTAAAATTGGTGGTTGCCAGACTGTGACGTGGCAAAGAGGAAACCGCTCTTGAGGATGCACAGGCTAGTGGCAAGGGGCACAGTATCGAAATACTTGATTTTCAGCCGCTTGACCTCACCCGTGGGCCGTCCCTCCTCGTCTTCCATCATGTCAATGGTAACCTTGAACAGGTCGCCATCTTCAGTTTGGAGGAGGAAGAAAAAGGCGCCAGCACTACCCTTCAGCTTGTGCATGACACCGGTGGCGATGGAGCGTTTCCTTGACGGATCCTCTGTCGCACCTTTTCTTCTGGGGATGGGGACTCTGAAAGCCTCCTGGTTGGAGTGGCGGTAGGTGATATTTTCTTCACCACAAACAAGAACGCCGCTGGGGCCGTCATTACCTCCAGGAACTTGGAAGAGCAGAGAGGCCGTCTGATCAACAGGATCGGACCACTTGCGGACAACGTGGTTGAGACCAAGGTCCAGCTCGTAGTAGACAAGCTGTGTCTCGAACTCATCATAGGCACTGCCAGTCGGGTCCTGATCGGCCTCGGTGTAGTCAGTCTCAAGGGCAGCAAAGACGGGGTTGGCATACCCCACGTCAAGGGCAACGAGGGAAAGGACATGAACACCGGGCTTGTGAGCCTCGAGGGGAGAGCTGATGGTCAGCTTGGCCTGGGCATCTCTGTTGAGAACGTAGACAAGCTTGTTCTTCTCAACAGCAGCGACAAGACACGCGCGGCCCTTGGGGTCGCAGGCAAGGTACTCGCCAGGAATGACACGACGAATGCCCGACTTGCCAAAGGTCTCCAGGTGCACGCGATTGAGGCGGTTCTGAGAGGGGTCGTACTCCAGGATGGTGATGCGACCAGAGTCTGAGGCGACAATCAAGTAGTCTTTAGAGAAGAGATGAAAGTTAGCCAAAGCAATGGGCACAGAGGGTGTTTGTAGTGTCTAGCGGGGGCTGGAGCAGCCATTGGCAGGTCATCCTTTGGAAAAGAAAAATGACTCAGCAACTGTTTGAAGGCAGAAACAAGGCAATTGAACAGACAATTGCAAGATAACAGTGCTGTTTAGAGCCAGAGTTTTGATGACCCGACGAAGGGTAGACATGGGGGGGAATAATGGAAACTCACCTTTGTTGCTTCCAGCGAGGCGGAAGGCAGCCAGGCCACGAATAATGCCAAAGACATCGTGCGACAAAACAGTCAGCACCTTGCCCGACACGGGATCAGGGCGCAGCAGATTCAAGCGCGAGCCCGACGCAGTCGCAATGAACTGCTCTTTAGTACCCGAAAACTGACCAAGCACCGCCTGCGTGATGTGCGTGGGCGGCTGAATGGTCAACGAGTACATGAACATGTTAGACGTGGTCGCCATGGCTGCTGCTGGTGGGAGCCTGGTGGCTCACCTGACGCGCTCTTTGAAATGGAGATGCAGGTGCAGCTGCAGCTTCATCCACGAGCCGTGATCTGGATGAAAAAGAATGAAGAAGAAGGGTGAGGGGAGATTTGAGTTTTGTAGCTGTGGGTGGGCGGGCTTGGTGGGTGCTTGGATACTGAGGGAGCTTAGGTGAAGAAAAAAAAAAAAAATCTTAGGCTAGCTTTAGTGGGTCGCCAGCGCGCGTTTCTTAGCGCTGTCACGTGGTGCATCACGTGCCGATGGGTCTGCCTTTCATCCCTTTGTCTGAACAAACTGAGCAAGTTACACGACAATCGACGGACCCACATTAAGTATGTCTTAATAGAGGACGACGCAGGAGGACTTTGGCGACTGCAAGGGTTACAGACTACGGATTAGAGGGTTAACATCATGGCGAAGACAATGTTGGGCTTAATGGAGTAGTATTACAGTTATTTCTTATTTTGGATTGATTTATAGCCATAGTGGAAGTTTGCTCTAGTTAGGCCAGGGTATAGTATACTATATAACGGCTCCTCAAACACTACTCCTGAGCCGACGATTTGTGGTATGAAAGCAACAGGATGGCGATTTTATAGAAAAAATGTGGCTGCACTTGACAGGTATGCTTTCGAGAGCTTGCTGGTGGTTGCTTCATGACTAATAAGCCGTTATAGAGTCTTTTGGAGTCCAATATCAAACTGTGTCAGGAGTCGCAGGCTTTCTCGCTGGCGGCTCAATCTCGGAGTCGCTTTGCTGCAACCTTACAGATCCAGACATGGTTCAATATTATATCAACGTACTTAGCAGACGTTTCTCATTCAATCGATATATACTGGGTTGATGTTGAATATGATTGGTTGATGATGGCAGCATATACGTTGATATTTACGGCGGTGCACCAGCAGCAGAATTACATATCGCGGGGTATAGTAGGCTGTGTGAATTAATATAGCATTCAGTGGGGGCTTTGAATTAAGTGATTGGGTCGGAAAGTATTCACCTACATCATTGATACTGTTCTGGAGTTAATCGGATGGCCGTTATACACCCATAAGCAGCCCCCCAACGCCGGAGCCACAGGTGATGCTCAAACTTCCGTGTTAGTGTATTTTATAGGCTTTGATTGATAAATTTAATACCTATAACAAACAGAGAAAGCTGTGACCAAAGAATCCGGTCGTATAAAATTTTCCCAGTGTTCCACTCATTCTGCGGCGTAGGTATCAGTAATGAGCTCTCGGGATGGGTATCCGCCGGAGCCGAGAAGTAAGCTATTTAGCTTAAAGTTGATCATACATGACCAATTACAGTATAGAACTTCTAGCAGAGGTATAGTATGCGGTGCGCACTTTCCCGTTCGGCCGGTGGCGGACTGGTTGTTGCCGGCGACTGGGCGTAGGCCAAGCGTGCAGCGACGAGGCCGAGGAGCGTGTAGGACGTGCGGACGATGCTGATTGGCTGGATGAAAAGTGGGTCTAAAAGCTCGATGTGGCGTTCCCAGTTTTTGACGGACCCATAAATCTTCTTTTGTTGTCGTAGATTGTAGATTGAATTGTAGATTGATTGATTGATTGATTGATACCAAAAAGTTGGAATAAGAATCAGAGGACGTTGAAGGTGGTTTCATTATTGCGGAGCGGCCAAAATCAAGACGGCCTGATCCAAGACGATGAATGGGCCAAAGATGAGAATATTGTGTACTTGAAGGCTACCAGTTGTTAAAAGTGTTTGCGTGTGTTTGCTGGGATCAAGTAAGGCAGACAGGCATTTGGATTGTGTCTTGTCTGTCTGTCGGCTGCAGGTAAACAAGCAGCTGATGGATTCTAGATGGGAGAAACATACGCCCAGGGTGAGTACGGTGGATAATCCATGCCAAAGTCGCAGCAGCACACAGTTACAGCGTTGTGTTTTGTTGCGTTGTGCTGGTTGTGCTGTTGCAGCTAAAGCGGCAGCCACAGGCGGCAGGTCCAGGGGGACCGAGAAAGAACCCTTGCTGTTTTCTTTTTCCTCTTTTCTGCGTCTCTGTTTTCTAGTCCCCCAAGTGGCCCTTGCCTTACGGATCGCCAATCAGCAAGCAACAAGCCGCAAAAACCGGCTATTCTCTGGAGAGAGAAGCCAAGAGCGAATGAAAAAAAGGAGCAAATGTGGGTTATAACTACGTAGTATAACTCTCATCCGTCGACTTTGCTATGCTGAGCTGTGGTCTCAATTTTCCTATTTTTTCATTTTTTTTTTCAACGTAGGCTCAACTACTACATGCATGCTTAATTACTACATTTACATACAAGTCGTCTACAGCAGCTATAATGACCTACCCGCAGCCGTGGCGAGCCGCTGCAATAATCGAAATAGCATAGGTGGCGTAAATCGGGCGATATTAACGCGCTGTACACACGGTTGTGTTGGCGCAGAAAAGCGCTTTCAAACGAGGGTAGACATGTGGGTGGTGGGCGGATAGGTGGCGCTAACAAGTCGGAACAGGCGGGCTGCGGCCTGGGGTGGTGAGTAGGAGGCAGAGACGGAGAAGGGGGACGGGCCAGTCAGCGAGCAGTGAGATATAGAGATGGTAAAAAAGTATGGACTAGCTGGCGTTGATGTTTTCATGGTGTGTTTTTGTACCAGAATTTAGTTCATTGGTGGTTATTCCAGCCTTGTTGTCTAGTGCTGCCCTTTTTTTTTGTCCCAGGGTGGCCATCGGGACGGAGCGTTTTAGCGATTTTGGCTTTGATTTTGCTGGATTTGGATTTTAGCTGGGCTAAATCTGGGTGGGTCCGTTTCTGACTAGCAGCAAACAGGCAACGCGTTGAAATTGGATGGCATTGGGCAAGAGCAACACAGCACAGCACAGCACAGCACAGCACAGCACAGCACAGCACAGCACAGCACAGCACAGCACAGCACAGCGAATATAACACACACAAAAGGGTATATAAAACCGGATAGATGAAGGGAAAGTGTGTGTCTTGTCGCTGTCGCTGTGGAAGGGAAGGCACTTTAGCTCACACCGGGATTCTGTTTGTGTGGTTGCTTTTTTTAGCCCAGTCAAAACAAGTAGGAGAGAGAGAGAGAGAGAGAGAGAGAAGACAAATAAAGGAAGGAATGGTTTGATGCAAAGTGGAGGCCAGGCTGGAGGTGCCTGCCCTGCCGAACAGGCCCGCGCTTTCCCTTGTGTTTTTCTTCTTGGTTTTCTCTGTTCTTTCCCTAAGAAGTCTGCCCACCCCCCAACCAACCCGGCAACCACCCGTTTTTCGCCGCTCGTCTGGTCTTGGCCCTCATCATTGCTTTTCATCTTTTCAAAAACTTGCTGCAGACAACAACAGATCAGGTCAACTAGTACATCGTTGGCATCACAGCAATAACTTTCAACAGCCAAGAAACTACCACATCAATCCTGCAAACGCCCGTGTCGGCTGAGACTAGACAAAATCAAAATCAAAATCAAATCCCGGCTAGGTCCCTGCCTTCGCTCGTGCGTGTGTGTTCTTTCCTCGTTTGCTACGGGCTGTATTGCGGCTTGCGGCTACGCTACTGGCTGACTTAGCTTTGCCTGGGGGGGTTCCTTCCTTCCTTTCTTCTTGTGCCTTCCTTGTCTTCTTCTCGTGCTTCTCCTCCTCTTGCTCTCTTCCTCCGCCTCAACTTTTTTCCCTTCTCTATTTTTTCTCCTCTTTTTTTTTTCTTGCGTCTGTGATCATTTCCATCCATTATTTTCTTCTTTTATTTTTTTTTTCTATCCGTGGCATCTGTTTTTTATTCCTTCTTTTCTTTTCTTCTCTTCATTCCGTCTTCTCCCTGCTTTTCGTTTGTCCGCCTCTTCTCGTCTCGACTTCACGACTTTCTTTCATTGTGCTTTGCCGCTTGAGTTGATTTTCCCGGTCCATCGTTTTGTCGCCTTCATCTTTGCTCTACAGTTCGCGATTCAATCAATCCGTCTATTTCGTCATCGCCATTGCAATCTACGCATTTAGTTCCGTATAGTCCGTCTCGTCGCAGCTGTCGAAGTAGTCCAGCGTTGGTGTCGCGCCTTCGCCCTTTCTCTTTTTTCTCCTTCGCGATTTGCTTGACAGCAATCGCATCAAAACATATCGCACAATGGTACATCTTTGAATTCCGCCTTGTCTTTTACGCGCTGTCCTAACTTTTCGTTTCTACAGGTTCTTTACAAGCGGAAACCCGTGCAAATCCCGGCGCCTTCCAACGAGATTCGCGACGACAACACCGAGGTGCGTATTCTTTGTTCCTCTCCATTGCTTGTCCTTACTAACTAGGTTGCTTCAGGTCTGGCACATTGAACAAACTGGTGAAGTATTCGCTTCTTATGATGAGTATTCTGCTCGGTATGTCTTCTTCGGCTCGGTTTCCAATTTTTCACATGCTAACAATTCTCAGCCTTGATTTCTACAAGCAGGCAAGCTCTATCTAGTCCATTACACGTTGTTAAATACCTACTAACCCCCAGCAGGGCAAATTCATCTGCCAAATCACTGGTCAGAGCAAGCTGACCTTCTTTGAGGCTCTCAAGAGCGAGGTATGCACGCACACTTCTTTGACTGAGCTTGGTTCTTTGTCTCCTTTGCTAACCACTACTCTCAATCAATAGCAAGCAGGTGCTAAGGAAGTGCAAGAAGCCTTCCCCGAAGCCCTCAAAGGCCCCGTCCTCCGCCGAGTCCAGTTCCAAACGATTTCGCGAATCGACCACCTCGTCGACAATATCTACGACGAGTTCAAGTCCGAGTTCTTCCCCGGCGAGATTGTGACGGCACAAATCAGCGACGGCGAAAAGGTTCAAGGCCCTATTCGCGAAAAGATTCGTGTTGGCCCCAAGGTCAAGGATGACGGCAGTACCAGCGAGCCATTTTCCCGTTATGTCATTAGCATTGACGACCGCGAAGGCGAAGAGGCCGTTGTCGACGGTCCGGCCGTGGCTCGTGACCGCAAAGTCTTCACCAAGGCCGTGTTACGAACCTTCATCAAGAACTCCGTGTCAAGAGAAGCGTGGAATGGCGCGCCGTGGACTGTCAAGTCGGAGTTTGCGCAAAATTACCAGATTGATACGCGCGTGCCTCAGCACCTCCGCTACGATCACAAGCTCATGGAGCGCAAGCAGATCCAGGCCGCCAAGCGCTCCAACCATTCGGGGGATTCACCCTGCCTGCCTGAGCTCAATGCTTCCAGCCACAGCACCGCCCGCACCCACACTCTTACGCACAACGCCGGTCATGCCCAACCTCAGCGCCACGCTGTTAGCACCCTTGACAACGAGCCCGCACGACTGCCCGATCTGAAGCCTAAGAGCCACAAGGTCCGCCCACAGCTGGAAGCTAACCCCTTCAGCCTGCACCCCCGCCACAACTACGAATCGACCTACGTGACGATTCCTCCGCCATCGCCCAACTACATGTCAATTTCACTGCGCAACAACCTGCCGCCTGTTCGCAAGGCTCAGTCACCCCCGCCTCCTCCGTTGCCCAAGTACCCGATCGACGACCTCGAGATTAGCCCCCGCATCGGTGTTTCGCGCCCCAAGCTGCGGTTTCCCTGCATCAATGCCCCAAACGGGGTTCTCGACAACTCGTTTCCTTACGTAGATAAGCTCAAGATGGAGTCTATTGGCTCCCTCCTAGAGACTTGGGATACGCTCAACGTCTACTGCGAGGTCTTCAAGCTCGACTCTTTTACATTTGACGACTACGTCGAGGCGCTATGCATCACCAGTCCCGATGTGATGCCGCAGCTGGTTGAGGAGATTCACTGTTCGGTCCTCAAGATCCTTGTCGCCTCCCAGGCCGATGGCGGCCATATCGACTTTGCCCTTCCTGTCATTGAAGATGAGGAAGAAGATGAGGAGGAGGAAGAGGAGGAAGAGGAGCAAGAGGACAGCAACATGCCGACCCCTGAGCCCGAGCAGAAGGCTGCAGGTCGCGCCACTAGGAGCAGTCTGGCCAAGATAGAAGCTGAGAGAATTGCTGCCGAGGCTGCGGAGAAGGAAAAGGAGGCTGCCGTTCCTGCGATCACGAACCGTGCTTCCGAGCTCGTGGAGGGCTACGACTGGATCGAGAGCCTGCGCAAGCGCGAATTCCAGGATGGTGGCTGGCAACGTATCATTGCTGGTCTGCTCCATCAGCTGTCGCGTAACGAGCGTAAGGCCAAGGTATGCGAAGTTATCTTGTCGGAGCTCGTGCCCATGGATGTTGAGCCTACGCGGGAGACGGTCATGGAGAACTATGCCGCTCTGGATGTCAACACCAAGGTGCGCATCATCCAGGTGCTATGCATGCTCACAACCGAGACCAAGGCCGTCCGTGGGTACATGGAGGACTGCAGTGAAATCATGACGCAGTACCGCAAAGACAAGATTGAGTGGCAACGCCAGCGCAAGCAAGCGTAAGTTTTCAAGTCATTTATCCCATCATGCAAGCAAGCAGGCAAGCAAACAGCTAACACGTTTTGAAATAGACTGGAGGATCTCAAGGGTCTTAACGACCAGCGCAAGACTCTGCTTCCCGAAAACACGCCCGCTCCCGAGACCGAGGACACCAAGATGACAGATGCCGACAGCCCCCAGGTCGAAGAAGCCGAAGAAGAGTCGGAAAGCGAACCGCAGTCTCGTCGTGGCGCCCGCCGGGCTGGTAAGAAGGACGAGCCCTCCAAGAAGAAGAAGGAGGAGCCCCTTGCCCCGAAGCCCCCGAAACAATCTAAGCAATTCATCAAGCTGCTCAAGGATATCCAGAAGAAGGAGGATACCATCCGCGAGTGTGAGGAGGAGATTGCGGTCATTGACAACGACTTGCGTGAGGCCGACTGCCCGCGCACGCGTGTTCTCGGCAAGGATCGCTTCTGGAACCGGTACTACTGGTTTGAGCGCAACGGCATGCCCTACGGCGGGTTGCCCGAGAGCTCTACAGCGTCGGCCAACTACGCCAACGGCTGCATCTGGGTGCAGGGCCCTGACGAGCTGGAGCGCGAGGGCTACATTGACCTTCCGGTGCACCTGCAGAACGAGTACAAGGCTAAATTTAACGTGAGCGTGCCTGAGCGTCGCGCACGCGAAGAGAATGCCACCAGTGTCACTGGTGCCTTTGAATGGGGCTTCCTCAGCGCCCCTGCCGAGCTGGACGCGCTGATCCACTATCTTGACCCCCGCGGCGTCAACGAGTTGAAACTGCGCAAGGAACTGGTTCTCTACCGTGAGCGCATTGCTCGTAACATGCGACACCGTCGTATCTACCTTGGTCTGCCTGAGGACGAAGAGCTCGATACCGACGTCAAGAAGGAGGAAGACGACAAGGAAAAGGCCGAGGAGTCGACGGACAAGAAGGACGACGAAGCTGCTGCCGCCGCAGAGGACGCCAAGGACGCGCCCAAAACGGAAGATGCCGATCCCGATGCCTCTTCGCCCGCCCCCATCTCCAAGCGCTCCACCCGCTCCAAGCGCCAATCTACCCCTGCCGAATCCGCCGCCCCGTCGCCGCCCGCGCCTCCCTCTGCGCCGCCCGCCCCGCCGCGCTGTCTGGCCTGGGAAAACCTCACGGTGCTCAATGAAAACGGGCACTTGCACAGCAAGCCGCGCCCACCGCCGGCGCCCACGGCATCATCGCGTCGTGGCAAGAATGGCGGCGGCAACGGTGGTGGTGCGGCCGGCGGTAAGAAGAGAGAGAGTGCGACGGCGGTTGAGGCGGATGAGCCGCCGCGCAAGACTCGCCGTCGCTGATTTTCTTCCTTTTTTTTTTTCTTTTCTTTCTTCTCTTTTTGTTTAGATGTGTGTATTGTGTGAGGTTACAGAAATAATGAATGTAGCAAATGGGCTCTCGTGATTGAGAGGAGTTTGTGTTTTAACTCTTTTGGCATTTCTTTTTATTTCTCTCCCATTTTTTCTCATGTTGTGTGTTTTTCTTCTTTCTTCGTTTTTTCTTTTTTGTCTTGAGCGGGAGCAGATTTAGATAAAGGCACCTTCTTTTTTGTTTTTCTCTCGTTTCTTTTTTTTTCCCCCTTTTGGTGGCATTCAATTATCTTTTCTTTTGGGCGTCCTTTTTTGTTTCGATATGCATTACTTTTTTTTTTCCAACATTGCCTGCCCCCATTGTCTCGTTGGTTATCTTCTCTTGGTCACATAATAAAAATTCGTGTTTTTCTTTCTACACTTTACTGTCATTTGTATCTACTGGGAATTCAAAGAAAGCGTTTTAGGTTTTTTGAAGATTTTATATTTGTAAATTAAAGGTTCAAACATTAAGATAAAGGAAATAACAAAAAGGAAAGCAGTCTTTTTTGCTCAGTGAAAGTAGTTGGTTTAGTTGTAATGGAATAGAGATAAGTAAAGGGCAAGAGAGATAGGAAATAATAATAAAAAGAGACACAAGGAAATCAAACAATATATTGTGCGGCATTCGCATACCAACGCAGTGGATATAACGGGGAAACAAAGAAAGACAAAGTCTGCCCGAGATAAAACAATCAAGGCAACCTGGAATAGAAACAAGCTGTATGGACTAGCACTATCTATCGCGGCTCGCCAGATAAGAGGGTAGAGGTTTAGATAAGGAAACAAAAAAAAAGAAAAACGTAGATCGGGTCAAAGGCATCGGAAACTTCCATCAAATCATATCGAATCTAGACGTCTAGGCAAGGAACAATAGTCAGAGCATAGACTTGTAGAAACAAGGTAGCAGAAGAGAAAAACAAAACGAGAAACTAAGAAGAAAAGAGATAGAAAAGACATGTCAAGAAAAAAGAAGAGAAAAAAAAATGGGAAATAAAACAAAAGAGGGAAAAAAGCGCTTTTCGAAAACGTAAAAAAAAAAGAAAGTTATTCATAGAAGAGACGTCGTTGTATAAGTGGTCACATGACGGGGAAGTGGGGGTGAGAGGGTTATTCAGACAAGGGTTACTTGGAGCAACCTTCAAGTCCACGAAAAGGGTAAAAGGGGAAAACTCGTAAACGTTAGAGTGGTTCGTTGGACAGCGAAAAAAAAAAACAAGCAAAGAAAAGAAGAATAATAATAAAAGCAAAATAAAAAGCAATAGATCGTCAAGAGAATGGATGAACACCTAAAAAGGAGTCGGCGGCTGTAAAACAACCAAAGAAGGAAAAAGAGTTTAAAAGGAGTGCGAATACATCAACAGATGAAACAACACATTCATCAACCATCAAGGGAAAATAGAAGAGAAGAGGTGTAACAAAAAAAAAAAAAAAAAAAAAAAAAAGAGGCCAGCCATATGTTTAAAAGGAAATGTTTTGTGATATCGCAAGGAGACGACAGATTAGAAAATGTTGAGAGAGTTCAGACGCTGATCTTCTCTTCTACGGCCGTCCTTGTTGAGCACCCAGTCGGGAATAGTCGGGGTCAAGGCCCGATCGCTATGCTCACTGCCAGAGCTCTCGTCCGTGAGACTCGATTTACGGTGCTCCTCGAATTCGTAGAGGTCGTCAGTCCTTCTGCTGTCGCCACTGCGCACCGACATGGCACTGTAGCTACCGTGGCTCTGCATGCCAGGTCTCTGCATAGTCATGGGCGTGAAGTCATCGACGCTGCTCTGTCTGCTCAGACTACTGCGCACCACGGGCAAGGAACCACTGTGAATGCGGCGGAGAGAGTGGATGCTAACTCTGCTAGCAAGCACGCGACCGGCTTCGGGGGCAGCCAGAACAACGGTACCGGGGGTGGCAAGCGGCGGCGGGCCGGGAGAGTCTGAGCGGAACAGAGGGTGAATGTGGGCCTCAGCAGGCTTGGCAGAGGCAGTGCGCTGGTGAGTGCGGATGCCAGACATGGGACGCTTCATGGTAGCCGAGCCTTGGGTACGGCTACGGCCACGACCACGGGGAACATCAGGGTCAACAGTGGGCGGTAGATCCAGAGGAGAAGGCGAGACGCCGCGGTTGGAGTACGAGGGAGAACCAGAGCGTAGAGGGATAGTAGGGCTCTGCGGGATGGTCTCCAAAAGACGCGAGGAAAGAGTCTTGTTCTTGAGTGAAGGAGCTGGCAGAGAAATAATCGAGGTGGTGCTTCCCAGGTCCAGCGACGTCAATGAGCCAGAGGCGTTGGAGAAAGTGATATCCCAACCATCAAAGCCCAAATCTCCCGAGGGGATAATGGTGCTGTTGATGCTAGAAATTGTAGTGGCCGAGGGAGACGAAAGAGGGTTGAGGTTGAAGGGCAAAAGTGTGGGCGTCATGGTACTAAGCGTACTCTGGATAGAGTCAACAGACACACGCTTGGGCATACGGCTCGAAGGTCGAGGGGCAAGAGGAGCCATGCCAGTAAGAGGCGAAGAAACTGGCGATGAGACAGTCAGGGAGCTAGCAATGGTAGAGATAGACAGAGCAGCTGATGTCACACGCTCCAGATCAAGAGGCGCAGGGGCAACAGGGCCGGAGCTAGAGCGACCTGAGCGAACAGTCGAGGCGGGGCTCGCCGTCTGAGAAAACGACTTGGTGTCAAACGTCTTTTCGTACGAGCGGCCAAGCTCGCTCTCAAAGACCGGGGAGGACTTTTCAAATGAGGTCTCAAGCGCCTGAGGCGTCGTCTTCTCAAGGGACTTGCCAAGGGAAACAACAGTGGAAACCAGGGCACCCTCGTTGGTCAAAGAGACGGGTGAGAAAGCCAAAGGCAGAGTGGTAGAGTAGCGGATACTCTTGACGGGAGCAATGCCACCAGCCTCGCAGTCAGACTTCTTTTGACCTGGGCGACGAGTGACAACGTGGGACACGAGGAACCCCAGCTGGGCCAGGAAAGCAATCAAAATCAGAATAGCAAGGGCGGCCAGCAGGGAAACCGGAGTGGCGTCAAGGATGAGCGTGCCAGGGTTCACCTGGCCAAGAAAGACGACGGCAATAATACCAAAGGCCGCAGCGCCGACACCGGCCACGGCGGCAGTGGCAAAGACACCGCTGTGGAGGCGCGCAGGCATCTGGCGAGACATGAAGTGAGAAGCGCTGAGACCGGCCAGAGAGAGAAGAGACAGACCGGAAACGACGGCGCCACCCAGGGTGGAAATGTGGACAGCAGACGGAGCCGAGGCTTGGCTAGCCACGACAGCGTTCAGAGCCACAGAGCCGGCGGAAGCGGCCATGGCAATGGAGCCAAGGACACGAGGAAGAAGTGGTGATGAAGGCATGATGAAAGAATGTGTTTTTGTAATGTAAAGAGCGTGGTTAATGAGTGTGAGTGTTTGTTAAGGAGTGGCAGGCCAAAACGAGGGCCAGAAAATAGTAGTGATAACGAGAGTCGGTAGGGCTTCTTGCAGCGGCCAGCGAAGAAAGTAGAATCAGCCCAAAGTTTGAGATGTTGGTTCAAAGAGCGTAGAAGTTTGGTGAGTAGATTGAAAGAGCGTGATTCGAGATACTTCGCGGGCCGGCCAAAGGTGATGAAGTCCTATTAGTTTGATATTGGTAGTTGTAAGTTAAGTAGTAGTTGTAGAAAAAGGTCGTAAAAGGCACAAAACAAAATAAACAAAAAAACAAAAAAAAAGATACAAAGACGTAAGACGTAAAAAGAGAAACGAAAAGAAATAAAGAAAGTAAATAATAAAAAGAAAAGAAAGTAGATACCGAGAAGGCAGAAACCGTTCACGGAAGAAGTGTAGTTAAAGAAAAGAAGAAAAAGAAAGGAAGAAGAGAAAAAGGAAAGACTGTGGTCCAAGATATTAGACGGGTTGGTGTTTATAATTAAGGTCCTCTATACGGCAGGTATGGTAGGACGGCACGCAAATCAAAAAATGCAAATCAGGCTGAGCCACAGAGGCAGAAGCACCAAGCAGCAGAAGAAAGAAAAAAAAAAAGAGAGAAAAAAAAAGAGAGAAAAAAGAAGAAGAAAAAAAGAAAGGAAAAAAAAAAAAAAAAAAAAAGAGAAAAAAAAGTAATAAATGTGTTTTGATTTCATCCACAAATGCAGGTGCAAGCTTTCTTAGACATTTTCTGGGCCAAGTGACAACGACAAAAACGAGGATATACAGAGAACAGACGGACCAGGGCTGGTTGAACAGGGGTGGCCCATGATAGTATGGTAGCAGGGTAGAAAAGACAAGGAAGAGACAAGGAAGCGAGAGAAGAAAGAGAAGAAAGAGAGAGAAGGAAGAAAAGAAAGAGAGAAAAAAAGCTTTACCTGATGGGTATGGTTCCTGTTCTTGTTTGTTTTGTTTCTTCGCTTGTTGGCCAGCAGAGAGAAAAACAGAAATCAAGAGAGAAAGGTTTCAGGTTAAGAGTTGCGTTGCTGGGCCGAAGAGTTGACGGTAAGGAACGGTAGATGGTATTCCGGTAAAGCATATTAGTGTTGTAACGTAGCAAGGCTGAGTAGAAACAATGGCCGACACTAGCGGAAAGAAATTGAATAATACAAGTAGTAGTACTAGCAATTGAATAATACAAGTAGCACTTGAACTAGTCAAATGGAAATTGAGCAACTCAATTAGTAAAACGCTCGCTAGGCCGCGGACGGACGGGGCGGCCTTGGCTGGCCTTTTGGTCAATGCCGTGCCTCTTTTTGTTTGATGGGTGATGGGCAGCAGACGATGAATAGAGTAGCGTTATGATTTAAGGGGAGGCTGGAGAGAAGAGAGAGAGAGAGAGAGAGAGAGAGAGAAAGAGAGAGAGAGAAAGAGAGAGAGAGAAAGAGAGAGAGAAAGAGAGAGAGAGAGAGAGAGAGAGAAAGAGAGAGAGAGAAAGAGAGAGAAAAGAATCGACACAGAAGAGAAGCCAGTAAGAGTAAGAGATTTTGTGGGTAGACGTGGACAAAGGTCAAAAAAAAAGGGAAAGAGCGACAAGGCTAGCTATCTAAGCTGGCTGTAACTTCAGCTTGGACTCTAGGAAGGACTTGCTTTTTTTTTCTCGGTGCTGTGACGATCGAATGAACAAAAAAGGCAGTAAAGTCCTGGATAAAGTGAAAGTTTGATGTGATGTGGCTTGGAAGTCGCTGTTTTAAGATATGCAAGCAAACGCACGGCGGTGGCGCAAACGCAAAGGCGGGCGATAAAATGCGAAAGAGCACGCAGACGTCAGCGTCGGGGTCAGTGGCCGCGATCGCTGTTGAGAAGTGTTGAAGAGGCTGCAGATTGTGATGCAGGTGCACTTAGACGCAGATGCAGCCAGGATGAGCATGCAGCCAGATAAACAGCGAGACAGGCCTAGAAACACACGCGGAGAGCGAGGTTATATGATTAAACGCGAGTGCGGAAAAAAAATAATACACCGGCACCTGGAAACACGAGCCAGGATAGGCAGATAGCTGAACTAAAGCAACTAAAGCACAAGCCCTTTGATGCTGGTCTACAATGTCTGTTTTTAGTGGGTGGACGCGGCGAAAATGAGGGGGGAAAAAAAAGAAAAGAAAAGAAAAAAAAAAGAAAAGAAAAGAAAAAAAAGAAAAGAAAAGAAAAAAAAAAAAGAAAAGAAAGGAGAGACCCGACCTGACAAGACAAGACAATAAGACTTTTTTTTAAATCAAGTTTATTGAGGTCCTTACAATAAGACTTAGATGAGTAGGCTTGGCACAAGAGCAAGTTGAAGTTGGCTTAGCATGAAGCTGTAATATATAGCTGAAACAAGAAAGAGGACATCACGGCTGTGGCTGATTGACTTGTTAGTGGGAAATGTGTGTGTGTGGCGCGCGTGGCGTTGCCAGTACTACATACTCCGTATACATATACTACTACGTACTACGGTGTAGTACTTGCATAATACTCTGTACATGACTGGGCCACGCTGCACCTGCAGACCCGCGGCGGGATTCATGCATTCTGCATCCTGGTACTGTGTACCAGAAGGAGAATTAATTCTTGACATGTGAATAAGTGTTCAAAACAGGAAAATGGAGGAATCTTTATGTCTCGGGCTGACAGCTTGCCCGAAATTATTTGAGACATGTTTTATTATTGTTATTTATTTTTTACTTTTTTTTTATTTATATAGATCAAGGTATATGTTATCTTTAGGTATCACCAAATACATAAGTGCTAGGGTTAACGCAGAATAGGGCTAGACGCATTCTCATGCAAGCAAAGCCAGCCTCAACTCCAATTTATGGTTTAGACGGTCCAAGCTCTTCTTGTCTCTGTCTTTCATGGACGTTTGATCGCATGTAGTTTCGCAAAGAGGAAGGTCGCGCGCAAATCCGGCCTGAAGACAACAGCCGTACCAGAAAAAAAAAACATATTCACAAAAGAGAAGAAAGCAGGATGAGAAAAACGCAGACAAGAGAGAAGAGGAATTCTCGATATCGGTGGTCTGCCAGTGCCGAACTGCGAACTGCAGTGAGCTGTAGTTTGGCGTCTAAGATTTTTTTATATTTTTTTTTTCTTCTTTCTTTTTCCCCCGTTTTTTTTCGTCACTCATTCATCCTCTTCCATCATTTCCTTCATGGCCATCAGGCGTTTCTCAGGTTCATTTAAAAATCAAACTCAGCCAGAATTCCGCGCCTTTGTCGTTGTTGTTGCCGCAGCGCTGATCAATGGAAGGGAAAAAAAAAGGATAAGAAAAAAAGGGCAAGCTGAGATGGAATGCATAACGACGGATTTCTGATAGTTTATGCGTTTCAAATTCGACGGCAAGCAAAAGGAAAAAGAACTATGAGAAGGGAATGGAAGAAAGGTCCCTTCTTCTTCTTCACAAAAAGAGAAAACAAGTATGGACAAACAAGACACTTTACTGAAAAGTTCTCTGTCCCACGATGGGGCCGAATTCCAAAAAAAAAAAGAAGAAAAAAAAGGTCTATAAAAAGAATACGGAAGAATGCGGACGCTCACGACGTTTTATATATTTCCCATTGGCTGCAAGGACAGCGGTCATTTCGACTAGCGGCGAATAATATCTCATCTGTAGATAAATCTCTTCAGTCTAGCCTCCGGTGAAGCTATTTCCACTTTCTTTTTCTTGCACTCTATTTTCTTTCTTCTCGCACTCTATTTTCTTCGCCCTAAAAACAAAATGCCAACTTGGCCAAAAAAAAATAAAAAAAAAATACTCACATTCTGCGCTTGGAGCTTCGTCGTGCATGCGGCCTAATTTCCCAGAAGCACAAATTATGCAGCTCTCTTCATTTGGGCCCGCTGAAAAGGTCCAGCAAAAGCGCTGTAAGGCGCGGCACAGCAGTGAATAGCGCCCCCATGAATAGGCGCAAGCAAGCAAGCAAGCAAGTTGACTAACACACGCTGTTTGGGTTTCAGTTGGTGAAATTCAATTTGAGGTTCCCAGCCTCGTTGAAATTTCCCAGCATCTGTGCATTCAGCTTTTTTTTTTTTTCCCTTTTTTTTTGTTCTCTTTTTTTTTTCCCTTGATTTATTGTCCCATTTTACACCTCGTGTTATTTTTATATTTTGTTTGTTCTCGAGCAAGACGTCATCGTGCTTGATTCAACTTCCGGCTTACAACTTACACATCAAAACCAAATATTTATCCCCTTCTATTTCTGCTTTGCAGTGCATCAAATAATAAACTAGAACCAGAGAAAATAACAAGTCTTACAAACTGCCCCTTCCAGAGAAGAGAAGCCCAAAGAACAGAAAAAGAAGCCTCTTAGAACCAGCCCACAATCACACCGTACGCGGCTGTCCTTGATGCCGTCCACCAGTACATACAAGTAATTGTACTGTGTACAAAGTATGCTTTGCCCTTTCGTATGCCTCGCCATTGTATTTCTCTTGTTGCTAATCAGCATCAGCCACTCTTTTCTCTTGTTGCTAATCAGCATCAACCACTCTTTTCTCCTGTTGCTAATCAGCATCAACCACTCTTTTCTCTTGTTGCTAATCAGCAACTGTACCAATAACTCAACCATAACTCCACTCTGCCCGAAAATCCCTGCCGAGGCGGCCCGAGCTGAGCAAAAGTAGGGTTTCCTCCAGCCTGGGTTTAATCAAGAGCAGAGACCACCAGTTGGCTTTTACATGTAGTATTTGTAGGCTGTGAGCAAAACACACCATCAAATTTCCAATAGAGCAGCAAATGCAAACAAAATGAGACATTCTTCCGTACATAATTCAAAAATACAACCCTAGTATACCCTAAACACAAGAAAAAAACCCCCCCCCCTTATGAACGGAGCATATCCACAAACTCGCCCGTCTCCTTCTTTACCCGCTCCGCCGACGCCTTGTACCCGTCCTGCGCGCGCAGCGTTTCGGCATACGCCGCCAGCTTCGGGAACGTGTCCTCGAGCGACCCCTTCTCCCACGTGCCGAGCCGGCCACAGCGCGCCATGGCTGCAAACAGCGGGAAACTCAGCAGGATGTCGGCGGCCGTCAGCGTGTCGCCGGTGATGAAGCGGCCGCCCGACGTGGCTAGCATGTCCTCGAGCAGGACAAAGTGACGCTTCATGTTGGGGATGATGTATGAGCTGATGGCGCGGCCGGCGACGAGGCCGGTGATGGGGCGGATTGGGAAGGGTACGGCGGGGGAGCCGAGGCCTGTTTTTGCGTTAGCTTGGTATGGCACTCAAGGAAGCCATCAAAAACCCCCCTATGGGAGCCTTATGAAAGCCTATAGAAGCCCTCGTGAAAGAATAGAAGCCCTCGTGAAAGAATAGAAGCCCTCGTGAAAGAATAGAAGCCCTCGTGAAAGAATAGAAGCCCTCGTGAAAGAACAGCAAGACTTACGGTCGAGAACAAGCGACATGACCACATACGGCATCAGCGACCCCTCTGCATAATGTAGCAGATACTCGTAGCGCTTATGCGCCTCCGACTCGCCAAACAAGTCGCCCTCTCTGCCATCCACATAGCGCTGCGGAACCAGATCGGCACGGCCCTGCTGCGCCGAATACGCATCCGTCAGCGTCTTGACAATGTACCCGCTCTCAGCGAGCACGAGCGACTTTTGGCCCTCCTCGGCCGGCACCAGCTCAATCAGCGGCGACTTGCCCAGCGGGTGGATGGCGCTCAGCTCCTTGGGCGCCAGACTCGTCTTGGCGTCACGCTTGTACACGCACAACTCGTACGGCAGCTTGAGTTCTTCAAGCAGCCATAGGATGCTTTGGGCGCGGGACTTTTCCAGCCTGGGTTAGGGTTAGAATTTTTTTTTTTTTTCCTCCTTGCAGTTTTCTTTGCGGGGTTTTTTTTTTCTCCCTCTTCCCTTTCGTGAGATATAAAACGTACCAGTGCACTTTAACCTTGGGAAGCGACATTATAATCGATCGACGAATTGATGATGCCATTGATATAATTTGGAGTGGAAGAAGAACGGCTAGCAGGCTTGTTTTATATGGCCAAAACTTGGCCACCAAGCTTGGCATGCGGAAATTGGCCTTCCTTTTGCTCCAAAAACCCTGCCCCGCTGTCTGACTAGACTCCGTGGCAGTTGGATTTCACCGGGTCCGCTATTGGACATTGCGCCGATCGTCCGTGACTTGTAATTGGACTTTGCATCGATCGTCCGTGGCTTGTAATTGGACTTTGCGTCGATTGTTCGTGACTTGCAATTGGCCAATTGGTTCTGCTGAAACGCGTCGTCTTGAAGGTTGTCCAGTGGCCATAGTTTGCGCGCGTAAGATCAAGCCATTCCAATCTTAGGGTTGCAAGTAAACCCTCTAACAAGCCCTGAATTGTCTAGCAATGTTTCGATTTCAAGAATTTCTTTTCTTTATTTCTCTTTGTCAACCTGTTTAACCAGCTTCCTAATATGGCGAAGGAACAGCCATGCTAGTGACTATAAGCCGGCGAATCACAGCGGCTCCAGGCCTAAGCCGCAGCTTTACAGGCCTTGCAGGCGCTATGGGCCCTGTAAGTGCAGTGGGGCAGCTTATCGGGGCAGATAACGGCCGACATAACACAGCAGTACGAGGCAGCCACAACCACTACCAGAACCACAACAACCACAGCAAGAACTGCAAATTCAGCTTTGGCACTCTCTATTCTTCTTTGGCCAGCCCACATCCAATGCGAATCATTGTCACCGGCACCACCACACAAGCCAGAATGGAAAACTACGAGGCCGTCCTGCAGGGCAAATACCCCGCCAAGGCCCACGCCAGACGCGTCGCCGCCTTTATTGCCGGCCAGCGCCCGGCCGGTCACAAGGCGATTCTGTATCTGGAGGGCCGGCAGACGAAGCTGCTGGAGGACAACGACGAGCCGGAGCCGTTTCGGTGAGTTTTTCTGATGCTATTCTTCCCCCGGGAGGGGGGGCTTTGTTAACTTAACATCTGCCCAGCCAACGCCGCGCTTTCTTCTACCTTAGCGGCTGCAAGCTCGCCGACTGCTTCTTCCTTTACGACACAGCCACCGAGCACTCGACCCTGTTCATCCCGCCCATTGACCGCGACAGCGTCATCTGGAGTGGCCTGCCCATGAGCGTCGACGAGGCCAAGGCCGCCTTTGACGTCGACGCCGTCAAGTACACGACCGATCTCGACTCGGTGCTGGCCGGCCACGCGGCGGCCGCCGATGCTGAATCTGCTGCTACGCTGTACACCATCCCGCACACCGTCTCGGTTGGCGGCATCGCCAGCGCGGCGGCCACACACGGCGTACACATTGACGAGACGCTGCTGCACACGGCCGTCGACACGTGCCGCGTGGTCAAGGACGAGTACGAGCTGGCGCTGATCAAGAAGGCCAATGTGATTTCGACGGCCGGCCACCACGCTGTCATGCAGCGCGTCAAAAAGGCCTCCAACGAGCAGCAGCTGGAGGCGGTCTTTTTGGAGCGCTCAGTGGCTCACGGCGCAAAGGACCAGGCGTACCACTCGATTGTGGCGACGGGCCGCGCGGCGGCTACGCTGCACTATGTCAAGAATGACCAGCCGATGGAGGGCAAGCTCAACCTGCTGCTGGATGCTGGCTGCGAGTGGGACTGCTACGCGTCGGACATTGTGAGTGAGTACCTGACAAAACAGGCGGCAACAAAAAAAGCTAACTAAAGGTAACAATCTAGACGCGCACGTTCCCCATTTCGGGCTCTTTCTCGCCCGAATCGCGCGCTATCTACGACATTGTGTTGCGCATGCAGCTCGAGTGCATTGCTATGCTCAAGGAGGGCGTGCGCTGGGACGACGTGCACCTGCACGCGCACAAGGTGGCCATTGCCGGTCTGCACGACCTGGGCATTCTCAAGGGCGACCGCGACGCGATTCTGGAGGCGCGTACGTCGGTGGCCTTTTTCCCGCACGGCCTGGGCCACTATCTAGGCATGGACACGCACGATACGGGCGGCAACGCCAACTATGCCGACACGGACTCGCTGTTCCGCTACCTGCGTGTGCGTGGCACGCTGCCGGCCGGATCGGTGATTACGGTTGAGCCGGGTGTCTACTTTTGCAACTTTATCATTGAGCCATACCTCAAGGACGAGAAGCACAGCCAGTTTATTGACGAGGCGGTGCTGGAAAAGTACTGGGACGTGGGTGGCGTACGCATTGAGGACAACCTGGTGATTACAAAGGACGGCACGGTCAATCTGACCAACACAGTCAAGGAGGTGGACGAGATGCTTGCGCTGATTAACGGGGCGTAGAGCTTTACAAATCTAGAGGTCTGTTTGAGTAATGGCTGCTCTGTGCTTGTGAGTGGTTCGGATAAATGAAACAAACAAGCAGCCGCTAATATCGATTCCGCTTGGCCGGGCGTTTCTTGATAAGGTATTGGCTCTCTTTTGAAGGTGGACAAACGGACTGGCCGGGAGACTGGTTGAGAGCAAGGGAGAGAGATGGAGCGAAATGAGACAGTTGGTTTTATGAATCAAGTGTGATGAGTTGATGTGAGAAAATTACGCGAGCCAACACCAACGGACGTGCATGGAGGCGCGGCACAAGCAATGAAATAGGAGGGAATAGCCAATGGGAGAGATGGGGGAGGGAATAGCCAATAGAGAAATACCAGCAAGTTTGACGGGCGCCGGAAGAAAAGACTGCATTGCGGCTGCAGGAAGGGGTTATGAAGGCTGAGAAGGGTCACACAAGAGGGGATATTTTCCGACAAGTACCGAGAGCATTAAGAGGCATTAAGGGTGAGTGAAAAGGAAGAGGGTAGAGGATAGAAAAAGAAAGAGGGCAGAAGGAGGGAAAAGAAACGAGGGGCAAAAAATGAACCGAGGCGGACTTGAACCGCCGACCTTTTGTGTCCAAGGATCTTGGAGATGTTAGACAAACGTGATAACCAACTACACCATCGGTCCTTGGAGGGGGGAGGTGAAAATGGGGGTTTTAGACCTTTTTTTTTCTTTTTTTCTTTTTTTCTTTTTTTCTTTTTTTTTTTTTTTTTTTTTTTTTTTTTTCCTGACCTGTCAAAAACGAGATGGGCGATCAATTTAGTGCCAAGCCAGGGTTTGAAGTGAGCTGAAGTGAAAAGGAAGAAAAAGAAAAAGCGCCGGGGCTGCATGCATGTAAGCGCTTGGCTTGGGAAGAGGATAAGAGAAGAATAAAATGAGAGAAGAAGAAGAAGAGAAGAAGAAGAAGAGAAGAAGAAGAAGAGAAGAAGAAGAAGAGAAGAAGAAGAAGAGAA
>LKBB01000108.1:0-47587 GCA_001513885.1 Thielaviopsis musarum
CCCCCCCCCCAAATAAGATTGCACTAAATAAAAACGAACACCACTTAGTCTTCTACACCGTAATGCATGCTGTCAGCTTTGACTGCTCTTCGGCCAGAACTTGCCCTGACTAATCTCTCTTACAGCGTTCTAATTTCGTCCGACCATCAAAATAACCTTTGCGCCCAGTCTAACAGCCACGATGCGCGCTGATGTTGCACGTTTTTATTTTGCTTGTTGGGTCAAGAATTTTAAATGTTAGCTTCACTCATGAAACTGACGATTCCACAAAGAATACATGGACAGCGACACGCTCAAAAATAACGCCTTCTTATCAGACATGTGAAATAATCACCTTTATCTTCTAGAGAGCGTCTCGTCTCTCCGCATCTTTTTGCTGATCAGTATTGTTTGGCCTTGCTTATCATGTTCTCTTCTTCTTGTGCACCCCATCTCCAGGGGCTTAACCGGGTGTGATGTACGCTAAGCATCGTGCCATTCTTCTCATCTTTTTCTTTGTTTTTTTGTTTTTTTGTTTTCGTACCTCGTCTCCCTCTCTGGTCTGCTCAAAAGGTGGCCATGTTCTGGGCCCAAAGGGGCGTGTGTTAGTGATAAAGTCACACTGGCAGACTAGGACAAGCTTAACTGATACAAAGCTTGGTGGCTTTCTGGCCGGGGAACAGTTAGATCGGCGCCTTCTGAGACACTAATAGACCACCCGTTATACCAGGTCTTGCTTGTTCTTTTGTGGGGACCCTGACTATGAGATCAGACGTGAACTGTTAAGGGGAAAACCACTGGCGCTTTTTTGGTGTTTCACTAAAGATGGCAGCTGGCAGCAGCTGACAGAAACTGAAAAGTTCTAGACTTTTCGTCGAAGAGACAGGGTTCATGACTTACACAGACCCTAAGAAACAATTTACCAAAATCACTTTATTTTGAAGTTTCAAAAAACTTTCAACATGCTTTCTAGTTGCATTGCATGCAAATATCCTGGCTAGAGCATGTTCCAAGTAGAGACGAGAACATCAATACCGCAAACGTGCTAAATGGGTAGTGAAGATACGACCTTTAGCTAGGGCTCACGCCTAAATGAGGATACTTTCGACCAGAAGGTAACTTTTCTTTCACTTTTCTTATTATCTCATACTGACCATAATCAAAAATTTCTTAAGCAAAGCAAAGGCAAACCATCTTGTTAAACATGATCAAAGGGATTTCCTCCCCGCTGCCAAAAATCCACTGCGCATCGCCCTGGGGTCAAATAAGTCTTTGGCGGCAAATACAGCTTTCCTATTGGCTGGAGCATGAATATGGCGGCTCCACAATCAACCGCAGCCAAAGAAGGTTGCAGGCTCCATTATTGTTCTTTTCTTTTTCTTTTTCTTTTTCTTTCTGTTTTCTTCTTTTTTTTTTGTTTGCTCTTCTGGTTTTGATAAAATTCCTTTTGCTAAAGCAAAAAGTATGGAGGGGCGGAAGAGGACGAGAACGGAAAACAGAAATGTAAGACAAGATAAACAGCCAAAAATACGCTAAAAGTACTCTTCGCATTGCAGCTTGCCGCCATCTTGAGTGCTGACTACATACTTATATATAGTATATACGTACGACTTGAGTGAGATCAATAGATACAGCATTGTCCTGAGCATACCAAATCCTATTTGGGTTGGCGTGGTCGAACAACGGCTGTCTTACATTTGCCTTTTCAAGCTAAAAGAGACTGCCTGCACTCGGATAGTAGACTATGGAATTTGTTAGCCAATGCGCTTTCCGACCAGTTTATTGTACCCTGACGTCTACTACCATTTGAATATGGCGATTTTAATCTTGTGACGTAAGTATGTTAATCAATCATACATAAAAATAAAATCTCAGCCGGCTAGCGAACCGAGCTACCTTGACTTCCCTAGTTGCTTACTTCCTAAAACAGACTCGTTGGCGCTTAGAAGCAGAGCCTGTCCTTACTTGCAGTAGAAACAGGATGAAGACCCTGGCATCACCGAATCCTAGAGCGAGACGGAGTGGTAATTGCTGGACAAGAACTTGACTTCGCGTTAGCAATAATAATATATCGTTGTTTTTGCAACACATGTGATTCTCACGCCCTTGGCTTATGGGAATTGCCTAAATATGTATTGCGAATATATCCTAAGAGTCAGAAGATGGAGACGGGCCAAGCCTTGGCTTTCTGGCTTTAGTGGTAAGAGAGCGGGCTATTGGAACGAAGAAGTGAGCCGTTGCAACAGCTGATGCGATGGTGCTTTGCTAGTAGTGTAGACGGCCTGGATCACACCTTGGATTTGCGGGCTAAACTCAGGGCTCTATCAAGCTAGGCTGTATTCAGCTATCGAACGTTCAATAGCATTGCTGGACCTTCAAAGAACAAGTAGTAGTATAAGCCGGTCAAAGGGCTCATGTGAGTACGAAGTATTTAGCCCGCTCAGCGAATATACAGTCCCGAAAAGGAAATTACTGCGCTCAGCATGTGAGAGGAGCTGTCCACTTGTTTTTGGATTGACTCGGTAGACATTTTTATAGAGTGACGATAATGTGGTAGGTTGGCTGATGTGACCTAACCCTTGTCCGGTCAATGCGTCGATCACCTTTTCACTTTCTGGTTTTTCCTCGTTATTATCACTTTTTATATCTTGCGTTGGTTGGTTTGTTTGCTTCCCCCCGACCTGCCCTCCTTTGCGTCCTGCCCGACAAAAACGTTGTCTTGAAGATTCTCGCTTTTGTCAGAATCTCGGCCGTTGAGCCGGTGCAAGGCTTTGCCCCTCTTTTGGCCAAGGAAAAAAAAAAGAGGGCGGGGAATTAAACCTTGTTGTGGTGAATGCGTGTTTATTCACGAATTTGTGTAATTCACAAACTTCTTGCAGGAGACTCGGTGAGAAGACTTGGCTTGCATGGAGATGGATGGGACCATCTAGATTAATGGCCAAATGGTTTTACTGCTGATTATTTGTTTTTGTAAATATGAAGTTCCAGTACGATGATTGTCTTCATTCTTCTTTTCTCTTCCCATCAGCAGACGGACCTGATCGACGTTGCTAGTTTCTTGACTAGGTCTCCCAATATACTCGGCGAACTCTCCAAATCCATAAATCACATGGTTGGATACCAGAAAACTCTGTTTTCTGTTTACTCCCATTGTTGTGGCTAATTTTCCCAGAAAAGCGAAGCGAGCACCGAGAAATGATACATCTCATATCCTTTTTCTGGGTCCAACATTATCAACAGCCAGTCAGAGCCTCCATCACAATTGCGAATAATGCTTTGGCGTAGAAACGCCGAGAACTTCCTTGATAATCATACTCTCTCCGCAGTTGATAGATAAGAAATTGACTTACTGTGATTGAGTAGACAATAGACAAAAAGTAATTTCACGCGATACTGCCTTAACTCTACGCCGTATAGCCTTATCCTGTTTTGAGTGGAGAAGAAAAGAGTTTCTCTCCCGCTATTTTTGTCCTGGCTGTCGCTTGCAGAGAGGGAAATGTAGCCGAAGACCAATAGCTACAGTCAAGCAGCCATTGGGTTTCCCAATTCAAAACCTTCTGCAACGCTTTTATGCACGCGTGCATGCAACTGCACACCTGACGTTACCACCATGAAGACAAAAATAGATTCCGCCTACGCCTACCCTGCCATTTTGCGATCCGCATCAAAGGAGATAAAAAAGCCAAAGGTCCCCGTTGCCATCTTGGCCAACAGCGAGCGCGACGCTGGACATGTGAAAAAAAAAACAAGAAAAAGGTATTCTCAAGATGGTGCATTGTGTGATGCTGTCAGACAGCACAAGAGCAGTGCGAAGAACAGAAAAAGGCAATGAACGCAACTAGCAACACATGTTCAAAGCCACGTCAAGAAGACTTCTTCAAAAGCTAAATATAGCACACCACACACTCCTCAACGTTACCGTGCTCGTTAAAAACTCAAAACTCAGACTGTCTTGCATGTGTCCGTCATTACAGCTAAAAGACAAGCATATACTACTCGATATGGAATCAACAAAGTACCCTGGACGGAACATCTGAAGCGCAGGACGAAGACAGAGTACATGGCCCGTCGAGTACTTTTCTGCATATTCGTAGGTTAATTATTGATCTCCAGCTTCGCTTTGAATATCATGCACAGGTTGGAACACACACTCGCATTTTTACAAGTCGGAGAGGTATGGCTTTTGACAGGACTAGAAAAGGAGACAATGAAACGAGCGTGTGCAAAACTCTATTGGCTTATGGGCTTGACATGGTTTTGGGAGCTTATTTTTGTCGTGTAAGCACCTGATCAGTAATGAGGGTTAAATGTAGTCGGATCAGACTAAGTCAAGAGTGTATTATTTATTTGACCGGGTTGTCCCAGGTAAGAGGGCGCTTACAGCTCCAACTTCCTGGCCAGCCTCCATCCACCGACTTACTGTACTCTGGTTTGATAACCACAACATGCTGTCTATTGTGAGGAGGAGTCATGAACAATAATAACCGAAAGATGTATGACAGCCCCTTATCGTGTCTCATACGATTTTATTCCGCCGGAAAAAGTCCACGAACCGCCGCGCATCCTCATAGCCGATATATTCTGCCAAAGACTCTATACTTCCTAGTCCTGATGCCTTGGTCGCTGCATCAGCGAGACTGGAAGTTAAGTCGGCCATCATGTTTGCATGAAACTGGTTTAGTCGTGGGCCGTGTGTACAAAAGGATAAGATATCTCTGGGATCAGTGGGACGCGTAGGCTCGTCATCGAGGAGGGCAGTCACGAAGTCCTGTTGAATTGCCATGATAGTGGCTGGAAGCTTGTCGATAGATGGTATAGGAATCGTAGCAATGGCAAGAACATCGGCGGTCCTGTTACAGCAAAGTGGTTAGAATGTGGCGGACATGTCAGTATCTACATGATGGTATCACGCACAAGTGTTGAAACTCCATGAATAAGTCCAGAGGCTCACGCATATTCACTAGAGTGTGGCTGTCCAGCACGAATATTGCAAACGCCCGCTCACCGCCATGAATCAGGGATAATCGTTGAAGCCTCGCTTGCGTTCGCGCCTTCAAGCTGGCATCAACGACATCACATGGCCCGAATAAGCTTGCGGCAGCCATCTGATCAGCTACGGGAAACGCAAGATCGTGAGACTCGAGCATCCTTTCTGCGTGAGAAAGCCAAGACATTAGTAAGAGCCCAACAGACGAGAGTCCATTGTGTTTCAGTGATGGCGTTTAGATGAGGCTGAAGGCTGTAATTGGGTAGATGCAGGTCTGTGAAAAGGGTCCAAGGGCTTATAGATTTGGGCAAGCGAGGCTTACCACGCCATTTGGTGTCAGCTTTGGTGAGGATTTGCGGGACTTTGGCCCATGGAGATTTCTTGCGAAGAGAATTGCAAAAGACGGCATCCATGAGGGTATGGACAGGGCGATTATTTCGCATTGACGTTTAGTAAAGTGAAAAAAGAGAGGTGATGAAGTCATGAGGGCCAACAGATAGAGAGAAGGTGCAGAGATTTCATAAGCTGTTGCCATAAGGACAAGAGATAGTTGCTTTATATGTTGAAAGTCTATATACTACAATATACGCAAAATATTAAAGAGAAGTGGAGTATATGTACAACTGCGCTAACAGTGACAAACAGATGAGTGCCTACAAAGATGCTCAACACTTGAGCACCATAGGCTCGAAAAGACCAACATTACGGCTAGTTCATCAGTATTCCGACAAGAAACACGGTGATATCTCAGGCCTTCGGGGACACGGCCAGCGCCGGCGCCGACGATGCCGCGGACATGCTCGGTAATATCGACCACTTCTTGTTCAAGGCGTCCTCAAGAATCTGGATACGTCTCTGCTGCGACTCGCTCGTCTGCTCCAACTGCTCTTCCTTTGCCTTCATCTTGTTCAACTCCTCGCGCAACTCATCCAGCCGCACCGTATTCGCATCAGGCTTTGACGACGAGCGCCACCACTCGTACAGCAGCAGCGCCATGGCCACGCTCAGGATAAAACTGTCGCCAATGACATCGGCAAACAGGTCCACGGCCTTGGCCTCGGGCAGAGCCTTGAACTTGCGGCGCCACACGTTGGTGGGGACTTCCTTGACAGTCGGCGGGTGCGGATGGGTGGCGGCGGCGGCGGCTTCGCGCTGGACTTGCTCTTTGGTCTTGACAGTGGGCGTTTCGGCTTTATCGCGAGCGATTTTCTCGGCGGTCGGGTTGCGTAGTACGGCGACGTTTAGGCGCATATTGATCTGGTGGATGACTTGGCCATAGCGGGCGGCGAAGACGCGGAAGCGCTGGTGTTCGTGGGCTTGGGCTTTGATGTGGTTCTGCAAAGGAAGCTTGTCGTCAGTAGAGTGAGACATCAAGGGATAGCCGGGGACGAGGGGGATGACTTACAGCGCCATATTTGGAGACATGGCGGAGGAACAGAGCTCCAAGCTTGAAGAGGGGCAGATTGACCATGACAACGAGCGCGAATGCAGATGAGAAACAATGAAGGAAAAGGAAAATAAAAAAGAACGATTGTGACAATTGTATTGGGCGTGAATCAATTGATCATGTCAACCTAAGAAATATATGCGTTGGGTCACAATGGCAGAAATTTAGAAAAGAAAAAAACACGAGGCACCCACTGACAGCCTGACGTAGCCCGGGATCGCGAATCGCGGACTTTTGGGTGCGTTTTGGGCCCTGCGCTTCGGCTTTTTCTGGATTCGCCCCGTTCTGGGCAATTCCTGCAATTGAGTTTATCGAGATTGCGACCCTGTATAAACCCTACGACAACCCTAGAACAGTGGGGGCATTGAATAACAGCATGGTATTCTGATAATGATTTCTAGCTCACACATTGAGTCTTTCTCTCCCTAAACCCGTTTCCCTGCATTCTTCACGCCGCTTCTCCCGGTAGTGTAGCTGGATCTAGACCGCGATCTCGGCATCGTCGTGCACGTGCCCAAGACTAGACCATCGTCTTCCTGAACGACGCGCAGCACTTTGGCCTTGCGGTTCAGCGTGTCTACATCGTCGAGCCCACCGACGACTTCCCGCGTGATTTTGCTGAGAGCTACAAGCTGTGCCATGGAGGAACTCTTGAGCACTTCAGCCTTGCGCCGGGCTGTGGCAATGGCGGTCAGGGCGAGGAAAGCAATGGCGCCCAGGGTTTGGAGAATGAGAAGCGTGGTGGCGGCCCACCTGACAGAGACAGTGGTCTGGGGCAGAAGGGGTGTGCCTGTAACAGTTGAGATTCCAGTGATATTGGATGACTGAGAGACAGAATCACGCATGCTAAGTGAAGTGTTAGTGTGATCCAGTGAACAGGGAAAGATGACTTACGCCTTGGTGAGATGCTGGGCGAGCGATGAAGCCAGAATAGAGACTTGTTCCTGGCTAGAAGTGGAGGTATTCGTCATGTCCAAATCAAAAACCGCCTCGGCAATGCTTTCTATCAACGAGCTGTCCGCATCACTGGATTCAGTGGTCGTGCTTCTGGTAGTCGCCGAGGTAGAGTCACTACTGTCAGATGTGTTAGAATTGACAAATATGCCGTCCTCAGACTGCGTCTCTGACTGGGTCCAGCGCCCTGAAGCTGCTGTATTGATGGCCAAGGCGAGTTCCTCCAAGACGGAATATGTGGCGGTGAATTCCGTGTTGTCTTTAGAGAAAACGATGGTTTCATTGTTAGGATCTATGACGCAGGAACTGACAATGGCGTCGGCGGATAACGAGCAGTTGACTTGGACGCCGGAAAAGTCGGAGCTGTCAAGAGGCATTGTGTACAAGAGGTGATGGCTTTCAACACCAGAGGCTACGGAAATGCTAAAAGCGTTGACACAAAGTGAGAATATGACTTCAAGAGCACCGTATGTCTGCGTAGTTGAATCATTTCCAGACGACGCATAAAGAAGCAGCATTGAGTAGATAATAGCAGAGGCGGAAGTCGGGCTTGATACTGTTTTGGAGCCGGGGGTTTTGCAGACTGTCAGCTCGTACGGAGCACCGGTGCTCAATTCACAACCAGCAAGGCCAGATAGAGACACAGTTCCATCGTCTAGAGCGTCCACGGAGCTAGTAATGTCGACGACCTGAGAACAGAGCCCGAGAGACAGCACAGTGGGAAAGGTGCAATCGGCCGTCGAGCATTGTACCATCGGTGTCTGTTTTCCGGCACTCTGAGTCTCCCAGTTCATAACTCCATCTTTAGCAGCACTTTTCAAAACACTCAAGCTTCCACTCTGCACACTTAAGCTCTGCAAAATCTCTGCGGTCGCCACGCCATCGACCACAGCGTAGGCCTGTTTGTAATTCACAGCCAACTGGGTCACCGGCGCTACCACCAGCAACAGCACGACCAACAGGGCGCCAAACCATGCGGGCGTAGAGCTGGCCTTGAAGCGCAGCACGAAAAGAAACGAGCCGAGGACAGACCGACTGGCAGCGTCGAAGCGCTCAAAATCCGACAGATAGGCGGGATGGTTTGGCGTCACGTGCGAAGTCTGGAACCACAGCCATTTCCACTGAGAGATGCACGACGACAGTGGGATCAGGAAGCTCAGAATAGCGAGCGTCAGCGGGAACTGAATGGCTGCACTGGGTGAGATGGTCGATGACAGCGATGACACAGGCTTCCCATCAAAGGCAGCCAAAAGACCGAAGAGAACTGGCGATTTAGGGTTAGCTTGCTACAGGGTTGCACTTACACGCGGTTTTTGGGAGGAGCTTGGTTAGAGAGGAGGACCACAGGGAACTTACTAATCACGCAACACACTGCCACACACACGCACACTATCTCTTTTGCCCAGCTGTACACGGTCCATCGCCATGCCGACCGTCTAAGACTTTCCGTCTCGCGTGGCCGGCGGGTAATCACCGTACGCGGCACCAACGACACATCATCCCACCTTGCTGGCCTGCGCAGCTGATCCGGCATAATTGTGACGAGCGGCTTATCAAGCGGATTTTTTGCTGTGCGCGGGCACAGCGGTGTTGCCGACGACGCAGTCGAAGCACTAGATGGGTTGCGTGCCGACGCCAGCGCTGCGCCGGGCGGGAGGGCGTACGAGTAGTTGATCCGGGTCGGGATGCTAGCGGAGTCGGTGATGGCGAGGCCAATCTCAGAGGGCTCGGGGCGTGACAATTCGCCGTCGGATTCGCGGAGGTCTTGCAGGGAGATGTTGGGGGTGCTGGCAGGGACGGGTTTGCGGCGGATAGAGTCGCGGGAGTCAAGACGGTGGATGGGCATGGTGCATGGGTCGGCAGGGCGGATATTCTCGAGAGACGCCTTGGGCGAAGCGGCGAGGGGGAAGCTCATAGCAAAAGAAGGGAGAAGCAGTTCCTGCTCCTGGCGTCTGAATGGGGATAGTGGTTGGATGGGGATTAGCAATGCGGATAGTCAGAGAACATGGCAGTCATTCAGTGGACGAATAGCGACTTCGTCAGAATAAAAAAAAAAAGGTCTGAGCTGATGGCAGTCAGTCCTGTTTATCAACATTAGACCAGACGGGACAAACAACAAAAACCGTGACGCAAGTCCGTCTCCTCTGTCTGCCCTTGATATATTCTCCGGATGGAAAATCCAGGCACAGACGGACAAACTCTCTGACACGGCTCGCTCTCCACAGCCACAACCACAGATTGAGAGTTTTGCTGGTGTTTATGGCTGTCATGGCGACGGACCAACTTGGTTGCTCGGTTGAGCAGCAAAAGGAAACTAGCAGCGTGAGTTGGTGCAACTGCTACGCCAAGCGTGTATATCCAGGGCAGACTAGACTAATTTGGACATGTTTTAAGACACAAACACAGACCATAAGATTCTACATTAGTATTTGCTGGCCAGGCAAACAAGTAGAGGCAATCCCGTGTTGCTGTACTACAGAATATCATTAGTCTAGAGTGACAATCTGCACGGAAACTTGTGCGCCACGGTGGAGCCCGACCTGCAACTCCCAATTCTACTTGTGCAACGATGCTCAGACGCTGACGGCTCCTCAATATATACATCCCGATTGAGTGTCTTTGTTTTATTGTGGTCGACAAGTAAAAGTACCAAGCAGTACTATGTCCGGTCGGCAGTACACGGTGCTAGAGATCAAAGCGTTGTACTACAGGTAGTTGGTATTTACTGTCAGAAGCTGGCCAAAGCTGGGCCACGACAGCACTGGTGACATGGAAACATCATTCAGAACAGATAGGCGAGAGCATTATATTGCAACTATAGAAACAAAAAGCAAAAAAAAAAGCAAACAAAACAGGCGGACAGATGAATGGTAGATGAATGAGGATAATGTAAATGAAGGGGTATACAATTGCAACAGCGGCACAGAAACATAACACGTAAAACTCCAGCAGCTAGCTCCCTTGGCTTAGACCTGCTGGTTCGGGGTCGGCATCATCATGCCGCCCTTGGGCATCGGCTGGTATCCATCGGCGTTGGGCACGGCCGGCTGGGTGCGGTACTTGGCCTCCTTCTCCGACTGCATGATGACGCAGCACGAGCACCAAAAGGTGGCGCAGCAATCTTCCATGACGGAGCCCTCAATGTTGTAGCGCTCACGCAGCTCCGTACGCTTCAGCATGGCGTAGATCCAGCCGCAGCCCGTCACGCAGTTGATGCCGCACGATAGCATGCAGTCGGAGTTGACGGTCGAGTAGCTCTGCATCGACGGATCCCGCATGCGCGTGGCGGTCTTGCCGATGACTGGAGATGGTGTTAGAAGGAAAATAGGGCAAGATTGGGACAAAAGAAATTAAGGTCAAGTTACTTACGCACGCATGGGCAGCACGTTGCCATCAAGCAGTCGCCAAAGGGCGAAAAGCAGTCCCAGAAGCCCTCATGCCAGCTGGAACTTTGGGGGACACCGTTGACCATGGGAACCTCGGCGTTGTATTCCATATTGAAAAAATGGTAGTATTAGGTTAAAAATGAGTGATGGGCAAAAAAGAAAGACGGAGAAGGGATGAAGGAAGAAGAAGAAGAAGAAGAAGAAGGAGGAAAAACAGAAAAAGAACACAAAATGATTGGACGGATAGCCCGACTTTTTATTCTTTGTTCTCAGCGAAATAAATCTGTCAACCGAGAAAATCAAATCCAGTAAAATGAAAAGCACAGATGTTTTAGCTTGGCTGTTTTTTTTTTTCTTGGGGTCAGTTCTTTTCTTTTTTTTTTTCCCTTGATGGTTTGACGTCGTAGTAAAAGTAAAAGAAAAAAAAAGAAGCGAAAACCAAGGCAGGAGCGACAGAGTTGCAGTGGTAGGAACGTAAAAGATTGGACGCATGCAACGCACAGTAGGGAAAGAGCCGATTGAGGGATTGAAGAGAGAATTTTATTAGCATTTATTGAATCACATTTCCTCTCATCTCGGGTTGCACATTTCGATATCTGAGAAACTCGGGTCTATGCAGTATAGCAAGACCTCCAGAATTAGGACGCGCTCGTCCCGTACCAGTTTTAGGAGTAAGTACGATGTACTTAAGTCAGCCGGGCCAAAAGGCATAAACTTGCTGATGTTTGCAGATTGGCTTTGACCAGAGCAAGTCGGCAGGGGCCTTGCCAGGCACCAAGAGACAGAACAGGGGTACAGGCTGTTCTAATCTGTAAAGGGAGCAGTAAGCAAGTCAGCATATCAACAGTACATCACAGCAGAGTCCTGTCAAGGCGGCAGTTGGAAGCTTTTTGATTGGTTGGTATTCACCAAGTTTGTGATTTATGCCATCTCCGACCATTGTACTATGAACCGGGCGTAAAAAGAGAAGTCAAGGCATACTGCGTACATAGATGTTTGCCCGGCAGCCAGTCTTGTTGACGTTGCGAATACTATTGCAGATAATGAGTTGATACTTAATTGCCTGACGTATCTGCCCGCATCCTGCTTCCTTCAGACCTAGACAAATGCAGCACTGCCGACATGCCCATTATCGTCACTGCTATAACAGGAATATAGAAGCAAGGAATCTGCCAACCCGCCTCTTTGTTGTTTCACACCCATTCGTCAAAAGGTGGACATGGGATCTACCAGCAATCCAGGCTCTCTTTCCTTTGTTAAGCCCCTTTGGAGACCTTTCACCCTCACGCGTTGTCTTTCAGTCTTTCAGTTTTTTTTCCTCTTTTTTTTTCTTCTTATTTTTTCTTTCTTTTTCTTTCTTTTTTGGCCTTCGCTGTTATCTTGTCAGAACTACCCACGATTCGCGTATTACCGCAAGAGAAAAGAACGGAAGAAGAAGGAAAAGACCTTCAAACCCATCCCTCTTCGAGAACTTAACCGTGTTGCCATTCTTAGAACAAATCCACGCCAGACAAAAAAAAAACACGGACCTAGTTCCAGTCTGTGCCTGCTGAACAGATGACAGTGCCTTTGCAGGCAGTGCCTGGCTCAACTGGCTGGTTAAGTTCGTTATGCAATGGGCGGACACCGAAATGGCCTGTGCATTGTTTCCAGGTCTGTCTCTTGGCGTATTCGTAGAACGCGGCAACATCGTGCCGACATAGACAGTGAGGTTGTTGGCATATAACCCTAGAAACCCTAAACGCGTGATGTAATGCTCACGGATCACACGTCATAGGTGCACTGCAAGATATTGCTGATGAGGTTCTATTATTCAAGACAAATGAAAGATTCAACAAAGGAAAAGAAAAACACTGTAAATGGAAAATGCACCGCCTAGTAGATGATGCGCCGAAAATGAAAAAAAAAAGACAATAACAACAAGCCAGGTATAGAAACACACAAACCATGGCTATGAATGAAAAGCTGTCGCTGTTCCGACAGTAAAAAGCAAAAGTCCCCCCAGATGCGCCCGTGATTATACAACAAAAGAAAAAAAAAGAAACAAAAGCCCGCGATAAATGCACATCTAACTGACTTCCCAGCTGAGAATTAGATGCTCTGGCCACAATATCTTGCCGCTACGCATCTTGCGCGGCTGCGGCGAGAAATCGTCAATCATGAAGCCGACTCTGCTGTAGAATGAGCGCGCCTGCTCATTCGTCGTGAAGCACGTCAGCATGACTTTCTCCACGCCCGCCACATTGCGCGCCACGTCTTTCAACAGACTGGTCAACTGTGCGCCCAGGCCCGACCCGCGCAGTCCATGCACCAGGTGAATCTCGTAGCAATACACGACTGCATAGCCGTCCTCAATCGTCGGCATGAACGAGATGAACCCGTGCAAGCCCATGGGTGGCCGGTCGCGCGCATCCTGGAGGCTACCGACGGGCGCGCTGGCGCTGTGTGCGAGTGCGCCAAACTCCGACACGCCCAGCCCGGTGGTCATGGACGGCAGCGGCGACGTACTGCGCGGCGACGTACTCCGAGAACGCAGCGAGCGGATAGATCGTGAGGACGATGGCGGGGTGAGTGTAGCGGGTGGGGCGTCGGGGCCGTGCAGCAGCACGTAGCGCAGCTCGGGCGACTTCATCTCGGCAAGCTTGGCGTCGGCGTCCCAGCCCATTTCCGAGTCGGCGTAGTCTTTGCCGCTGGTGGCTTCGACGAGCGTGCGGCATTCGAGGAGTTCGGCTTCGGTCATTTGCGGGGCGCCGACAAAGCGCAGTGAGTAGCTGTGGTGCGTCTTGGGGTGGATCCAGCGGTCGGCCCAGTGTGGACTGTTGGGGGATGGGTTAGTTGATTGATCGACATTGACAACCAGCAAACAAGGCAAGCAAACGCAACGGCAACACACCTTTTCCGGATGTAGTCGTCAAAGAACTTGGCATCACTCTTTGCATTGGCTGTCTCGATAAACGCATTCGGCTCCCTTCTGCGCTTGCGCATCTTGCTTAACACACGCTCTAGACCCATTTGGATCTTCTGATCTAAGGTTGTTTTATGTGTGGGCTCAGGAAGAAAGGCGGGCTTCCGCGAAGTTGCGAAAAAATAAGGGTTTCGTTTCAGGCTCGGCGATGAGAAAAAAAAATAGCGGAACGAAAAATCTTGGGCGGCCGAAGGGGTGGAGCAAGATGGAGCCTCGCACACACAAATCAAAAGGCACAGAGCCAAAACGGGAATCAGAAGGCGTTGGATCGGCTGTCAGACGGCGTGGATTTTTTTCTTTCTTTTCTTTTTTTCTTTTTTTTTTCGTTTCGCTTTGGTGTTATAGGCGGCCAGAAGTTGATTTCAGTGGCGTCGGCGAAAAACTGGCGGTCGGAGTGGCGGAAGACGTGGAACGAGTCAGTGGAAGATGAATGAAAAGAAAAAACAAGATGCAGTAGATATGTAAAAGAAGAGGGAAAACAAAGACAGGGAAGAAATTAGGGATTAGAATTCGAAGGCTAGAATCAGGATAAGGATAAAACGGGTGTACGAGACGTAGAATCAAGGGCGTCTAATTTGTAGGCATAGTATGATTGCAAGACAACCTCCGTGAAGCAGCGCCAAACAACGGTGCGAGGATAAAGAATGACGACAAATAAAGCTCAAAGAGACTCTTCTTTTTCTATGCTTCGTTGAAGATTCGGTTCCTTGTTGGCTTTTTATTCCAGCGATGTTGATAGCGTCGTTAATGGGATTTGAAGCTGCCAACCTAAAAGCAAAGACCAACGCCCAAATGCCGAAGTAGAAGACTCAAATTTCGAGCACGTAAGCGACTTGCACGTTGTTATTTCGGGCTTTCTGGTCGACAGCTCAGAGCTTTGTTTTGTTCTTGATTGGGACTAGCCAACGAAGCCTTGAGCGGCTCATCAAAATGAATGTAATATTCTTTGAGTACTTGGTGCAAAGATTAAAAAAAAAAAAAAAAGCTCACGATTCAACTGGTCCAAGTCCGATGATGAGATTGCCCCCCCCCCCCCCCCCCCCCCCCNCCCCCCCGGCTCGAGAGTCTAGGAAAACCCTGGGGAGAGGCATTTCGGCCATTCGATACTTTTTTGCACTTTGTCTAGTGTTCCTTGCTTGCTTGTTTGCTTTCCTTTGTTCCCCTTCTCGTCTACGAATCAGCTGCCAAAGGAAGAAGCCTAACTGACTTTGATGAACAAGGTCTGGAGCACAACGAACAAGGCGTGGATAAGATGTTGCTCTTGCTTGTTCCTGGGTTAAAGGTAAAGGAGACCCTCTAAATGCCGTCTGCAATACAGCGCCTCCAAGACCTGAAGCCTGCTTTCTTTAGCTACCCCAGCCCTGAATCCTTCCATTTTCCATCCATTGCAACCACTTAAACCCCCCCCTGTTTCTTCGACTTTCTAGCCACAAAAAGTCTCGGTGATGTCTGTCTCTTTGCGCGAAGCGATCCCAATATTCTTCCGATACAGCCTCGTGCTTAGTTTACTGATTTTTGAGGTGTTTATTTCAATGTTTATTGTGGACAAAATCACGCATGAAAGAAATCATTGAGTTCTTTGCTGTGCTGTGCTGTGCTGTGCTGTGCTGTGCTGTGCTGTGCTGTGCTGTGCTGCTTGTTTATTGCCTGTCTTGTAGGCTTCTGCACAGCGTGCGTACAAAGTACAGGGTAGAACCACAAATTCAATTTATCCGCTTCCGTGCTCCAACCCTGTCGTGACATTCTGTGCTTTAACCCCAATAACTTGGTTCGCCAAACACAATTTCCTTCTCTCACGCAATCATCAGCCAACTCTTCTCTGTGCGCGCTCTCACAGAGTGACATTTTAGTCTGAGCTGAAGGCTTTTTCTTGTTCTGCGAACCGACTTTTTCTTTTCTCGCCAAACCGATTCTCAACTGAACATTGTGCAGAAAGGCCCCTCTAATTGCTTTTTTGCCTTGGCGAGCTTAACACTCAAATACCGCCCCCTGGATCCGTCTGCCTGGTTCCCTGCCAGAAAGGGCACTATCTAGAGTAGAGTCCATTTAAGCTGTGTTTTCCCTTGGTGGGCTAGACTTTGGCTCGCAATTGGCTGAGGAGCTACTTACTCTTTTGGAATTAGAACAATGAGTCTGTCTCGGTCAAGTCGAGCTGCGTCTCGGGCACGAGATCAGCTGGTGCATTTCTATTCTACGGCTACTACTACTACTACTACTACTACTACTACTTCAACTGCGGCTTCTGCTCCACGAAAGCGCCGGATTAACATTGAAAACACCCCAAGTCTAGATCACGTAGGTGTGTCCCATTTTCATCAATCTCTTCCTCTCTCTTCCTCCTATTCCGCCCTTCTAACCATCTTCCATTCCCTTTCCTTTTCCATGCCATTTGCCCGTCTCTGGTTCTAGTGAATGACTGCTACTTAACACCCGGTCACTAAGACCAGGCCAGCCTTGTCTCTTCCCATCTAATCCTCGTCGCTCACTTTGGCCTTTGTTACTCTACCCAATAGACTAGATACAACCACGCCCAGACACTGCTGTGCTCATATGCCGTTAATATCACACTCGTCTCGTCTATCATTATTCTATCATTACCCATCGCATATCGCTGCTAGACCCTGCCATCCATCTCATCTTGTGCTGTATAGCGTCCATGCAAGCTTATTCCAGATATGTTTTTATGTCCTGGCTTATTCTCTGCTTAATGCGGAAACTATGCTCTGGAATAATATAGCACCTTGCCAATACAAACTGTACACGTATCTTCACTAACACACCTAGTTCATCCAACATTCCCGTTCTATCTCGCTGTACCGCACAATCGTGCGCGGAGTGAACTCACTTGACCCTGATATGCGCCGCGAGACTCTTAGTTTTGTCCGCGCAGAGTTTGAACGCAATAAGCATGTGACCGACCTTGTGAGTTTCTCTCTCCTTCTCTAGCCCTTTTCACATGCCCATGTCCACCTTCATCGTCATATTAAGCCCTGGCTACCCAACTCGTGCTCCTTGCCTTGATCATTCTTTTCTCTGCCGTTCGTGGTTTGCTTCTACAACCTGCCTCCCCCCCTTCCCCCCCTCTCTCTCTCTGAAGTCACGCCTAAAGAAGGCCTGGAAGCGGACGCTGGGGACAGGTGGCAGGTGAGCATTGAACGATCCGGTACAAGCTAGTTCTCCCAACTTCGTCTCCTGCTAACCCAAGCGCCACGCAATTTACAGTCTCATATCCGATACCTGATCTCCACAGGCAAGACCGAATGGGACGCCATGCGCCGCTATGTTGGCCGCTGAGGCTGACCATGGCCAAAAATTCACAGAGGCCCAGGCTCTGATAGCAAGTCACCAGCGTGGTTCTGGTTCGACGAATCTGCCATTGCGTCCGAGAACCAGGCCATAGAACAGATACAGAACACACACCTGATGATGTAAACGAAATTTACTGGACAGCGAATATATCATGGTAAAATGCAGTGTTGTACAAGTATTAGGGCCCGGTGCCTAGACCTGTGAGTAGTATATGCAATGATGGTCTGGCCGGGCCCAATGGAGTTGGAGAATATGGATAGCCTCATTAATGTTGCGTGTTGTTGGTTGTGTTCGTCCGCTGGTTAGGGGTGGCATGTCCTGTCTGTATCATACAGCCCACGCAACACACCCTCTTGCTCCTTCTCCTGCCGTGCTTTCTGCTGTCGTCATCTCTTGCTCCTCGGTAATCGTACAATATGTTTGGTCTACACCAGAGGAAATGGCACTCGGCCATTTTCATCTAGCCCTGGCGCTGCTTGTGACGCGGGTTGGCCTTGCAGATGACGTACAGGTAGCCGTTGTGTCTTTTTCCCGCCTTGCGGCGCACAATCTACACGGCAGCAAAAGTCAGCCAACCATTTTTTTCTCCCGTTTCTGCTGCCCCCCGCCAGAGAAAACTCACCTTGCAGTGCTCGCAGCGCTTCTTCACCGAACTGTGCACCTTCATTCCCCGCGTCTGCTGCTGCACCACGCTCGTCGCCACGCTCTTCGCCGCCGAACTTCTCAGGCCCGCGCCCGCCGCGCCCGCCAGTGCCGCCGTCGACAGCGCACGAACGCCCTGTGCGACCATCACGGGAGCAGCAACAGCGATGCGCGGCACACGCAGCGACAGCGCGCCAAATGACCGGAGCAGAGCAGCGACCATTGTGAACTTGGTGGTATGTATGTGTTGTTATTCGATGTGGACGGCCCGGTTCCGTCGACGTGGGGTGAAGGGTCGGTTTCGGTCTTTCGGGGCGGCAAAAATGCGGCAAAAATGAAGCAAAAAAGATGAAAAGAGTCGGATGGAAAGGAAGCCGGTAAGAAGGAAAGACGGAGATCGGCCGCGAATTCAACTTATCGGACGTCGTTTCGCTAAAGTGCCGTTGCCGAGCAAAAAGGCTGAGGAGAAAATCTGTGGAGCTTATTTTTGGTGGGTGACTAAGCGACGAGATTTAGTGGGGCCTTTGTAACACTTGCGTTTTGGTGAACTGAACTAACAGAGATTCACTCTCACGATGTCACATGCAAGTCCGTTTACGGGGAGTTTGACATTGATTGCTCGATAGATTCATTGCATTTGATTGTTTGTATTCAAAAACACACATTAACAAAAAAAAAAAAAACTAAAAACACATAGCTAATATAAACACACTTTTCTTTTGGCGTGAGCCAGTGCTTTAGCTGCGCAGGAACGTCTTAAACACGGGCGAATCCGTGCAGTCTTCCCACGGGTATCCAATATCGCGCAGGAAGGTCTCCAGCTGCTCAACCTCGTCGTCAGGGCACAGAATACCCGTCAACACTTTGCCCGTGTCGCCGCCGTAGTTTCTGTACTGGAATAGCGAAATGTTGAACTTGGGTCGCAACGTGGCCAGGAACTTCTCGAGCGCACGCGGCCTCTCGGGAAAGTTGAACATGTACAGCCTCTCATTGGGCACGTTGCTGCGGCCACCAACCAAGTAGCGCACGTGGCTCTTGGCCAGCTCATCGCCCGACAGATCCGTCACGGTCATGCCGCTGTCCTTGAGCCGAGACATCAGCGCCTCGAGCTCGGCCGTGCGCTGCGATGCCGGCGCCGTCAGCGACAGGCCAATCAGGATGTTGGCCATCTCGTCAGTAGCATAGCGGTACGAGAACTCGGTGACGGCGTGCGGCAGGATGGTGCTGATCAGCGTGGCAAAGGCACCGGGCTTTTCGGGGATACTAACTGCCAGAAGCACTTCCTTGCCTTCGCCCAGCGTAGCACGCTCGGCCACAAAGCGTAGCCGGTCAAAGTTCATGTTGGCGCCCGACGTCACGGCAATCAGATTGCGCGACGTGTTGCTGCTGGGGTTTGCGGCCACGTACTTCTTCAGACCGGCAATCGAAAGCGCACCGGCGGGCTCGACACCCGAGCGCGTGTCGTCATACATGTCCTTGATGGCAGCGCAGACCTCGTCGGTGGTCACGCGGATGACATCATCAATCACTGTCTGCGCAATGCGAAAAGTCTCCTCGCCGACAGTCTTGACGGCGGCGCCATCGGCAAACAGCCCGACTTCCTTGAGCACCACGCGCTCACCCTTCTGCAGCGACTGATACATGGCATCGGCGTCGTAGGTCTCGACAGCAATGATCTTGACGTTGGGCGCCATACGCTTCAGGTAGGCACCGACACCAGCAATCAGACCGCCACCGCCGGCGCAGCAGAAGATGGCCTCAACTTTTTGCATGTTGATCTGGCCAAACAGCTCCATGCCAATGGTGCCCTGGCCGGCAATGACGTACGGGTCGTCAAAGGGCGGGATGTTGATGAGACCGTTTTGTGTCTCGCGGCGCGCGCACTCTTCCTTGGCAGCGTCAAAGTCGGCGCCGTGCAGCACGACGTGACCGCCCATGCGGGCCACAGCCGTGTGCTTTATGCTGGGCGTGCCCTCGGGCATGACAATCGTGGCAGGGATCTTGAGCTTGCGCGCCGAGTAGGCGACGCCCTGGGCGTGATTGCCGGCGCTGCAGCACACTACACCCTTCCAGCTCTGCTTGGGGTCCAGATGGGCCATCTTGTTGTAGGCGCCGCGCAGCTTGAAGCTGAACACGGGCTGCTGGTCTTCGCGCTTAAGCAGGACGTTGCATTCGAGGCGCGTGCTAAGGGCAATGGCGTGAGTGAGCGGGGTGACCTTGCAGGCCTCGTAGACTCGGGACGTGGCGTTGGCAATGAGACGGATGTACTACAGACAGAGGTCAGTTTATCAGGGACGATTGGTGCGCAGAAGAAACTGCAGACGTACATCGGGGTAGCCATCGTCGCCCAGGTACTCGGGCGGCACGACCTTCTTTAGGCGCTCCCGCTTCTCTTCGGTAGGTGTGCTAGGGTTGACGCTGTACTCGGTGAGGGCGGCGCCAGTGGGCGGCGTCTGCGGCCGGGGCTTGTCGAGGCCAGTGGCCAGAGTGGTTTTGTTGTCGGCCATCGATAGCGAGTTTGATGCGATGTGATTGAATCGATGATGACGGGAAAAAGGATTGCGAGGTTGTCGAGAGTTGAGCAGAAATATGGCAATGGCAGTTTGATTTTTTTATAGCTTGTTTAGTTGAGAAACTTGGTATATGGGCTCTGTCTTGGCCTTTTTAGCACTAACGGCGCAGTGGGGGGCGATATCGGTACTAGCGTACTGCGTGGTAGGGGGGGGGGGGAATTACAACCATTGGCGGACCTAAACAGCAACACAACAGCACACATGAGTCAAAACAAGTCAAAACACTAGTAAAAACCTATGCTTTTTGACCGAGATTGAACCACTGCAGCGCCGCCCATAGCTGCCTTTTTACTGCACTTTTTTTTTTTTTTTTTTAGCTGCGGCGCATCAGACGCAGGATTCGCTGGCTGCAGTGACTCAGGGCAATAATGGCCTGAGCAAGATGCTGGAATGCGACCATGAAAGTCGACCGACTTGTACATACTTAAATCCATGAAGTCTTCATCGCTACCGCCAACATCCCAATACTAGTCAATAGTCAATGCACGCTGTATGATAGGCCCGTTTTCATTTCATACAGTGGCCCTTTTGGTGGAGGCAAGGCCTGTAAATCCAGCACCCCGCGGTGGGGCATAGACGCCGATAAGATAACGGCTTTTTTTTTTATAGTTGGCGGAAATCAGATCATCAAGGAATAGCAAGAAAGATTGAGCGAAAAAGAAGGGAGAAAGACGGAGCGGAAAAAGACGTACATAGGGCAAATTATATACATATAGCTGTGAATTAGTATGTGCCTGATTTCCCTCATTACCTTAATTATCTTGCATTTGCTCTGGTGATACCAATCGGGACACCAATCGGCAGGCCGTTGGAATTCCTGATGAAATGCAAAAGCAAGCAAAACACGCTCTAATGCACTCAAAGCTGTAACCGTAACCAAGTAGTATCGTCTCCCTTTGCTGCATACATGGACTGTGAAACATGCGCAGCCGGCTGTAGCACATCTTCCAACTGCCGCTATCTTCCACCCGCTCTTCCACCCACTCTTTCACACGCTGTCTCGGGGTCAGCAACGGGGCGAATTATAAGCCTCAGGTGCTCAAACTCGCTCACCCAAACCCTGCATACTAATCGCCGATTTAACCCTTGCACATCCCAAAACAGCCAGAACCTCACGTGCGCCACCACTAAAGATGTAATGCCGAAAGCTCCAGAAAGACTGCATGCTTTTGGACGCTACGCTACTTAGAACAAGCCGTCCCGTCCGCCTCTAACAATAAAAACAACCAGTCTTTTCCCGTTTCAGCGGCTTCACTGATTTGTCTTTTGGTTTATCATTTTTTTCGTTATCGTCTGATTCAAGCTGCACTGGTTTAAGCGCGGCCTTGTTAAAATTTCTTCAGTTTTCATTTCATTTGTTACACGCAAACACAATTCATCATGAGCAACAGCCCATTGCCATCGTCGTTTGACGAGAACGAGTGTGTATCCAATACGATGAATTATAGTGTCTATCGCTAACACCCAACCCTAGTGAATTCTACAATGAGCGTCCCTCGGCCAAGGTTTGGCGCAAGCTGCGCGAGGAGCCTCTGATTCCTCTTGGTACGGACCTCTACAATCTTCGCCTTTAACCACACAGCTAACAAACCATCTAGGCTGCTTCGCCACCGTCTTCGCCTTCACCGGCGCCTACCGCGCCCTGCGCCGCGGCGACTCTCAAAGCGCCAACCGCATGTTCCGCTACCGCGTGGGTGCACAGGGATTCACTGTGCTCGCCATGATCGCCGGCTCCATCTACTACAGCCGCGACCGCGAACGCACCAAGGAGCTGCGCCGCCTGGAAGAGCAGAAGAATGCCGAGGAGAAGCGCGCGCGCTGGCTGCGCGAGCTCGAGGCTCGCGATGCCGAGGAGAAAGAAATGCGCGCGGCGCTCGAGGAGAGACGGCGCAAGAGACACGAGAGACGCCTTGCCGAGGGCGACGCTGCCGCCCAGAGCCTCAGTGTCGCTGATGCCCTAGCAAAGGCTAAGACGGAGCGCGAGGCAAAGGAAAAGGCGGCGCGGGCGGCCGAGGCTGAGGCTGAGAAGAACGGCGATGAGGATGCGTCCCCGTTCAAGCAGCTGGGCTTCATGGTGGCGCAGCAGCGCAAGGCGAAGGAGGAGGAAAAGAAGAAGGCGGCGGCCGAGGAGTCTAAGTAAGAGACGCCAGCATCCAAGAGTTTTGTTGTGTTCCGGGTGGCCCCGAGCAATGAATAAGTCTGTCTGCATTAACTGTACTGTATATCCAATCATCATTAACGTATCTGACGTCATGCGTAATATCCACTCTCTTCTCTTCTGCATCATCTTTTGCCAGTTACATCATTGACCCCCCGCTTCTGTTCCCGCCAATCAATCCTGCCATCTCTAGCAGCGCCCTGTCCGCTTCAATATCACCAGTACCAAGATTTATACGCCGTCTAGCCTCAGCCTCTCTCTCTTCCCACGCCCATCTTTCGGCCTGGATCTTTGCCTCCTCATCGCCACCACAACCCCAGACCTCAAAACTCTCGATTTCAAAGCGGTCCTGGAAGTCAAACCGTCTGAACTCGCTGTTTCGGAATGCGCCGCCCTTGCTGGTGTAGTCGTGATGGAACACGCCGAACTCCAGCGATGAATCCAGACGCAGCGATACCGCGCCTAGAGAGTTCAATTGTCCGCTGCGCCATTGGTTGGACTGTGAGGGCTTCGGGTGCGGGCTTCCAAAGGCCAGGGCCTGAGTGGTTCCCGGGGCCTTGGTGAAGGTGACGTAGTCGGTGTTGATTTTCGACGCGGGAAAGACATCATGAACGGGCTCGAGCTGGAACAAGACGGAGTCTGATTCGCCAAAACATTCCTTGTGCGTGTGTTTCCACGGTGTGCTAATGTAGACGCCGAATGTAAGACGCTCTCCCTTGCTACCCGGTGAAAGACGCCGCGAAGAAATCGACGCCGCAAAGTTCGTTTCCTGGACGGACTGCGGAGTGTCCGAGAGACGCGTTCCCCTAACAAGCAGGATCGTCGGCGCGCGCCAGTTGAACACCTTTGCCTGGAAGCTGCCCATGGAAAAGCCATCGTTGTTTCCGGCATACAGCGGGCGTAGTCTTCTGAAAAGTGATGTACCGGGTAGGAAGAACGACAGCTGAGAGACAATACTGAGTGTCATGATTTCGCCCTCAGATGGCAATAGAGGCTGAACATGCTCTGTTTCCAAAACCGTGCCATTTTCAGTTACAGAAACCTTGCGCGCCAGGCTTGGGCTAGTCGACAAGCCAGTCGCCACATCAGCACTATTTCTCCTTGTCTTTGAAAAGTCGGCGTTCTTGGAGAAGAGAAAGTGTTCAAAAAGGGCATGCAAGCCGCCAAAAATATGCGGAAAACACACTGGCAGCACACGACTCCACTGGCCAGCCTTGATGCCCGGTGACTTTTCCACGTTAAGGAACGATGCCACGACGCTGTCAGAAATACCGCGTAGGTTGTCAAGGCTTTCACCAGAGAGTTGAGTGGTGTATTGTGAGAGGCTTTCCTGCGGGCCGAGCGGCGCAACCAACAGGAGAAGCATAACGAGATGCCTAAAGTTGTCGGCAGGAATCATTCCGTTGGATGCGGTATTGGGCGGCTTATCGCCTTTCCGCACAGCATCATTAATATCCAAGGCTTCAAGCGCAGCCAGGACTAGACCGCCATCATCCTCGTCGTCGTCTTCGTCATAGTCGTCTTCATCATCGCCAGCGGGTTGATCAATAGCGAACCCAGTGACACGGCCTGTGTTTTCTTTCTTGTCTCCCGGTGGCGCAGCCTCCTCAGTCTTCTCTAGCAATCTATCGTAAACAGCCAGGCTCTTGAAAATAAGCTTATTTCTGTCGTGTGCGCCCTTGGCCAGAACCTTTTTGTAGCGCTCGGTCAGCAGCACGAGGACTATAACTAGCTGGTCAAGGCCAATTACAGCCGGCGCATCTTCAAGAAAGGGAAAAGCAGCAAGATATGATATCATCTGGAAGAGAACGGGCGATGCGCCAATCACATCGGGCAGCTCGAGAAAGCGGGCAATAGTATCTTCCGAAACGTAGCGCATTTGTGATTTGGTGTCGGCAAGCTGCTTGAAGACATCTTTCAGGGCGTATATTTCAATCGGCGAGAAAGACTTGTCAGCGAATCGACGGGCCTATCACGGAAGTCGTAGTTAGAGTCAGTCCATTGCTCAAAAACGAGGAATAGCATAGGATAGTAGTACCAGCCGATGAGTAATTGCTTCATGGGTAAGCTGCGGGCGCGGCGCCGCAGACTGCGCTTGACCCATAATGAATGGAGTGCGATTTAGCTGAAATGATTGAGACGATGATGAAGCTGTGTAAGGCTGCAAAAGGACTGATGACAAAAGTAAGCGAAAAAAAAAAAAAAACACAATTCATTTGGTAGCGAGCAGAATCGAAAGAGCTGAGAACGAGCAGGAACGAGAGTGTCTGAAGCTTGGGGAAGCTGGGAACATGGAGTGTGTATCAGATATGCACACTGTGTACACCAGCGAAATAAGGGCGTTACCACAGTGTATATATAATCGCGATTACTGCTAGCGTTTGTAGCTTCTGACCGCTGACCGCTAATTACGTCAACCTCTGTTGCACACATAAGGAGAGACGGAGGTAGTTGTTAAGGAACACCAGATAAGTAGGCTTAGTGGTTGTTTACCTTGCGGTCTAGTGCTAGTCAGAGTTTTCCCTTCTTGATGGTTTAAAAGATCATGAGAAGTTGAAGTTAGTTAAGGAGAAATTAAGAAAGCTTACGTTAACCTCGTTTTCTCTCTTACAAATCGCCAAATCCAAGCCGTTTGATCACCGCAAAACTATCGCGACATTTCCAAGCCTTCTATATATATATATTTTTTTGGTTACATTCTATTTTATTTCCTGCTTCCGTTCCTCCATGCTGGCCTATCTTGACACTTAAAAAAGTAGCAAATACTTTACAGTCTTTTCAGACTACCCAGTTCTTTTGCAGGTCAGGGTCAGCTTGATCATCCACCGTGGCGATTTGTTGCACTTTACGCTGTGTTCCTGGGCGCAGCCATGCGCTTGTCCTACAGATATTTCAATACTAGTTGCTAGCAGGGGTAACTAAGCGCATATGCCGTGATTTATGTACATAGTAGCATATACATTCTTATAAAGGCCGCTGGCCATGTCCGCCACTCGTAGATGTAGTAAGTATTCTCTTCTGCGCAACGGAACTGATCTGGTCGTCGGCGGCTCTGGCAGAGAAAGTGACGTGGACTGTTTGTGAAAATTCCTGTTAACTGTCTTGCTAGAGACGATAGCTAGCCAGGCATCTTCACAGATGCTTTCCCCGACGACTTTGCAGGTCAAGTAACCAACAACAGATCCTCAAACACGCTCGACATCAACACCGACGGCGGCAACTCCGTTATGATCAACTTCAACTCCTCATCGGGCTCCCTTGGTGTCGGTGACAACGGCTATGATGACAGCGTGCTGTACTACATCGGCACCGACCGCTATCAAGTCCGGCTGAAATCGCCGGAAGTCCAATTTCTGAGTTAGATAGCCGCCCATCACCTGCATGATGTCCACTTTATAATTCCGCATAGTCTTAGAAGAAAACCCTATTATTGATAATAAAAAAGAACAAACTTTTAACGTCAAATTCAGCAACATCTTAGCTACTCAATCCCGTTTAAACTCATCAGCATAGCAACGCAACAGCGTTTCAGTTCTTGATCCATAGACACACGTGATACACAAATAATAGAGGAAGATACATGGTAAGAAAAGTGGGATTGATACAACATAATACTCTCGCAGGAGGGGATGATAGGATAGCAGAGAGAGAGGCTTTGGCCTAGAAGATGCGCGTAAGGGGTGAAGGGTGTGATTGTGATAATGAAGCAAGACAAAATGGGGAATACATGACTGTGATAACAGGAGATAAACGATGACTCTAATATAAAAGGGAAAAAAAAAGGTGCTAATGGGGCAGGAAATAACAAGCGCAAAACATAAAAAGTAAAAAAAGAAAAAAAAAATAACCAGCTCCAACAATGAAAACGACAAGATAAAGCTAAAGGGAGGACATAAAATAATAAAACCAAAAGCCGGGCAATAAAAAACTGGAATAGGAAAAAGGGAAAACGAATCAGGGGGAAATGCAAGTGGGTAAACGAATACTGTGTAGTTTTTTTTTTGGTCCATCTCCTTCCCAGCACCGCAGATATGTGAACTCGGATGCGCAAGGTGTGCAATAATCTCTCCAACTTCGTCTTTCACTGACCCTCGTCTTTCTGTTCGGCAAAGCACACCAAAAATGACTCTTGTAGCACGACAGCGCATCTCTCAGCCAGACAAGCCGCTCTTTAGTCCTTCTTGTTGGCCACCTTGTGCTCCTCGAGGGCTTCGGCAAGAGACGCGGCAGATTCAGGAGTCTTAACCGTGGCAACCCAGGTCTCAAACCCAGTTCCGTCAGAAGAGGTGGTTGTGAGCTTCACCGTCTTGCCATTGGGCACGTAAGTGCTGTTGGCCAGAAGAGACCGGTTGAAGGCAATCTGTCCAGACGGCTCCTTGCGCAGTAAAAGACGCACCGAGCCCTTGGTCTTGTGCTTCATGACACGCAAGGGGCCAACGCCCTCAGTAGACCAGGAGCTCTTGACGGGGTCCTTGACAAAAAGAAGCATCTTGGCGCGGACTTCAAAGACAACCTCTTCATCTTCTTCGCCGGGACCACCTTCTGTAAGATTGATCTGTTCCTGGGGCGCATCGGCGTCGTTATCGCCAGCAGGGGCAGGGGTAGCCGCAGCGGGAGCGGGAGCGGCAAGCGTGGTGGTGGGGGCCAGCGTCGGGGTGGCAGTAGTCGAGAATAAGGATGTCGTGGCGGGTGTCGTGGTAGATCCAAAGAGGCTCGTGGGTGCAGTCGTTGCAGTCGTAGTCGAGGGCTTGACAGCCGAAGTGAAAGAAAGACCATTACTGACCTCCTCATCTTTAGCAGCAGCAGCAGCATCAGCAGCATCGGCAGCATCAGTAGCAGTGGTCGCAGGCGTATCTGGGATATCCGACAAGGTTAGCGACTCCGGGGGTCACTGGGCGCCAAACGAGGAGTTATTGTTTCCAAACTGGAACTGCGGCACGCCCTGGTTCATACCATTGGCACCATTGTTGCCAAAGGTGAACGAGGGGGTGGCAGAGCCGGTTCCGCTGGCGAAGGGGTTGGGCAGTGAGCTACCGTTGCCTTGAGAGACGGCTGGTGAGTTTGAGCGGCCTCTACGGGACTTGGGGACAAGTGTGGCACGCTTGCCTGGGGGCAGAGAAGCATTCGCCCGTCCCGGTGTGGTGTTGGCCGTTGAGGCGTTGAACGAGAACATGTTTCCAGTGCTGCCGATGCTCTCCTGGGAGGCGCCGCCAAACTGGAATGAGCTGTTGGGAGTGGCCGATGCCGACGAGTTACCGGCACCTGCAAAGTTGAACGACGGTACGCTAGAAGCGCCGTTGGCAACAGGGCCGTTGTTGACTCCCTGGAAGGGGTTGCTGAAGCTGTTGTTGGCGCTGTTGGTAGTGGGCGCACCAGCGTTGAAGGTGAAGCTCGAGCCAGCGCCGCCAAAGATACCAGAGCCACCAGTCGTGGTTTGCGAGCTAGGGTTGGCGTTGGTAGTTTGAGAAGCGCCAAAGTTGAATGACGTGTTGGGCGTAGGCGTCGCGCTAGTGACCGCACCAAAAGAAAAGGTGGGCGCAGCGGCAGCAGAGGTGCTAGCACCAAACAGCTTCTTCGCCACAGGGGGGCCATCCTGAGTGATGTTATCCTGCTCCAGAGCCCGCTTAGTGGGAGAATCCTGCTTCATGGGGCTACCATCAATAGGGTTGGAACCAAAAAGTGGCTTGGATTCGGTGGAAACAGGCTTAGAGGCCGAGAAGTCAAAAGTCGCAGGCGGGGCAAGAGAAGGCTTTCCGGCGCCGAACAGGATGTTGCTGTTGCTGCTGCTGCTGCCATTTGTGCCACCAAACAGAATGGATGCAGGGGCAGAGTCGGCAGCAGGCGTCGCACCAAACAGGGACTTAGGCTTTTCAGACTCAGCAGGCTTGTCGGCGGACTTAGCGCCAAACATGCCAGTAGTAGTAGACACTGCGGGAGTCGGAGCCGCACCAAACAGGGGGGTAGTAGTAGCAGTGGTGGAGGCAGGCTTGCTGGCGACAGAGGACCCAAAGAGACCAGATCCAAGAGCAGGGCTCTCGGCGGGCTTCGCGGCACCAAAGCTGAAGACACTAGCAGGCTCGGATTGGGCAGGCTTGGAGAACAGAGAGGTAGTGTTCGCGGCCTCTTCCGGCTTAGATTCGGTGGGCTTAGCACCAAACAGCGGCGTAGAAGGAACAGCGGAAGCAGGAGCAGGGCTAGCAGAAGCAGCACCAAAGAGAGAAGCAGAAGACGCGACAGACGCGGGAGCAGCGGCCGTGGCACCGAAAATCGAGGCGGTAGCTGCTGGGGCATCAGGCTTAGCGCCAAAAATCGAAGCAGTGGTACCCGGAGCAGCAGTATCAGGCTTGGAGCCAAAGAGCGGAGCCGTCGTAGGAGCCTCAGTCTTGGAAGCAAAAATCGAGGTGGCAGCGGGGGTTTCAGTCTTTGAGGCAAAGATCGAAGCCGCAGCAGGGGCCTCGGTCTTGGAGCCAAAGAGCGGGGCCGCAGCATCAGGCTTGACACCGAAAATATTGGAGTTAGTCGCAGGCTCCGGAGCAGGCGAGGTGCCAAACAAGAGCTTGGAAGCTTCCGCGGCGGGCTGAGCAGCGCCAAAGATCGAAGAGGCCGGCTTGTCAGAAATGTTGGTCGGCACAATCTTCTTAGACTCCTCAGGCTTCTTAGCACCAAATAGAGACGGAGTAGGGGCGGCAGCAGTTGTGACAGGCTGAGCACCGAACAGGGAAGCTGTGGTCGCAGGGGCAGAAATAGTAGGAACCGTCGAAGCAAACAAGTTTGAACTCGAGCTCGAGGCCGGGGCCGGGGCCGCAGGAGCAAACTTGATAGGCGTGTCGGGGGTCCAAACCTTCTTCTGGGCAGCATCGTTGTTGAACTTGAAGACTGGCGCTGAACTGCTACCAGAGTTGTTCTCACGGCTCGACGACGCATCGTAGCCCTTTGACAGTTTTTCGAAGATGCTAGGGCCATTAGCGGACTTTGTGGTGGCATCGGCATCAACATCGTGCTCCTCTTCATCGTCAGAGATGCTATCATTCTCATCGTCATCAGCGGTGGCATTGGCATTGCTGATAGCACTGAAGGGGTTGGAGGAGGCGGGCTTGGCGGTAGAAGCAAAGAGGCCCGGGGCGCTCGAGGCATCGCTAGCTGACTTGGAAGCAATCTTCTCGAATAGCGCACGAGTGGCGGAGGGAGTCGAGCCAGAAGTGGACACGCCCAGAGGCTTCAGAATCTTTCGCGGCTGGTCATCGACATCCTCAGACTTGCTAGGGGGCAGACCATCTTCATCTTCGTCAAACAGGCGGCGCTTGTTGCTGCCGTGGCTGGCGCGGCTGGGGGTAACATCATCTTCAGCCTTGCGCTTAGAGCCCGAAACGGAAGGCTTGGTCACGGTCTCGTCGTCATCCTCATCGACAGGAAGGCCATGCGAAATCTTCCAACGACGCAGCACGTCATCGGAGGGCTTGACATTCTGGAACTTGTACAGGCCGTATCTCAGAAGAATCAGACTGCGGCTTTTTTCAAACTCCTTGGCGAAGTTCATGATGTTGAGTTTCCAATCTTTCTTGACAAAAACCTCATTCGCAGCATACTTCAGGCGACGCAGGTCGAGAATGCAGAAAAACTGGCGGCGCTGGAGGTCGTCAAACTCCTTGGGTACGACGTGGCTCAGGTACTGGTCGGCATAAACGGTTCCTCTGCTTTCCAGATCGCCGGGAACACGCTTAGAAAGCTCCTCGCCATTGAGCTCGGGCGGAGGAGAAGGAATGCGCATGTCAAACAGCTCCTGGTTGTTGGAGTGTGAAGCCAGGCCACGGGGCGTGAACTTGGCAATTGTTTCACGGTAAACGCGCTGATTAGGGTCGGAGTTGTCGGCTGAGGCCGAGGGCGTAAACGTCTTTTTAATGGTGTTTGACGGCAACTTGGGCTCGAAGCGCGAGACGTATGGAGTCGGCGCAGACGGCATGGTCGAGGCGCGGAAAATGTTGCCGGCATTGCGGTTGAGCGACGACTCGTCGAACCGAGCAGCCTTGCGCGTGGCGCCCTGGGGGGTTCCAAGACGCTTTGTCGAGCTCTGTGGGCTTGAGGTATAAACGCGGTTTGCGAATTTCAAGGCCGGACGCGGCCGGGGAGTGCCGTTGAAATCCATCTTATGGTCGCGGGCCGATCGGGTCGGGCGGAAAGTCAGTCAAGCAAACTGATGCGATTGATAACAGAGGATGAAAAATGGATGAAAAGGCAAAAAATGGATAAAGGCGTCAACAGAAAAAAAACGCGTCACAAGAAAGCAATTAAGCTGTGTGATAGGAAAAGACAGAATTAAAGAGCGACAGTGTCAAATTGATCATAAAAACATGAACAAGAAAAAGAAAAGAAGAAGGAGAAAATAAAATAAACTGGCAGGATATTCCGACGGATGGCAATTGGGAAAACCTAAAGGCGAAAAAAAAAATTGTTCGAGGGGAGCTTCACCCACGCGTCTGTCTAACAGAAAGGGCCAAGAAAAGCAAAGGGAGAGGGAACCGAAACCGACTGGGCCAGTGCTGCACAGGACTAAGAAGGGAAGACGGATGCAAATGCAGATGCACGGATGCTTCACGCAAGCCAGGATTAAGTGCAGCAGTAGATGTCCACAGTGTTAGTACAGATTCTAGTACTAAAAAGGCAGCAGAAGCTGAAAGGCAGACAACCAGGCAAAGTGGTGAGAATTCGATTTGAGATAATATAGGTGCAGGCAAGCAGCAGAAAAACAGGAAAAACGAAAAAAAAAAAAAGTGCCAGGCCCAGGTAGGAAAAAAAAATCACAGGCCTGGAATTCACTGGAAAAGGCAAGGAAAAAAAAAAAAAAAAAGAGACAAAGCAAACAATAGGATTCTACTTCAGCTATCTTTAATGAGATATCTGATGAAGAGCCGTTGAATTCACAAAAAGCGAACAGGAATTTGATGAAAAGAAGAAGAAAGGTAGGAAAAAGTTTTTGGTGGATACGAAATTCTGGTATGGGGCATTTTTGCTTGTGCTGGAAGAAAAAAAAATTGCTGTAGCGCTAATAGATCTGGCCTAGAGCCTGCGGTGTGCAGTGGATTCTTTTGAAGTGCATACTACGGAGTACTACCCAGTACTTAGGATAACCCGCATATGCGAAAATTCAAGCAACCGCTCCTGGTGCGTTAATCTATGGTCTTTGAGATGTACGGAGTAGAAATAGTCATCAGCTTATCGCAACATTTCACAGGCGGAACATCATAATATTCGTGGTTTCATGCTTCTTCTAACTTCACTCTGAGCGTGTTGTGTGGTCTTCCGCTTAAGTTGACCTTGGCATGCGGAATGTGTATAGGGCCAGATTTGCCGGATTTGTCGTCATAGCACGCTAAGTCAAGGTTCATCAGCAAACTACAGTTTACAGATGTATAGCGACTAACACCTTGATGTTATAGCTGCAATCAGACACCGGCAGGGTACTCACACGCCTTGATATTTATATCACTGGAATTCACATGTGACGCTCAAGCTTGCACCGGCCTCCGAGCTGTTACGTAGTAGTAGTACGATGCACATTACCGAGTACACACGACTCTACGTAGTAAGGAAACAAACTTCTTTCTATGGAGTAAATTACAGACTGTAGTATTGCACCATTTAAATACTCTGTAGGTACTACACTGTACTTATAAGAAAAGCCTGCATGTTCCTTGTTTGGCCTGGCATAGCAAACAGGGATCACAGCATGTTACCTAAACTGGTGTGAAAATATCAGTAATAAGGCAACAACAATCCAGGCAGTTTGATTGTAGTATAGAGTACAGTAGACTGTGTGGCAAAATTAAAGCATTGAGGAATGCTCTGTACAGTACAAGGTACTTTTTGAGAGTTTAGGGCACATAACCCTAACAGGTTGTGGCAAAGTAAGCTCCCTATCTGGCTAAACACAACGAATGAGAAGACAATTTTCACGATAAAGATACAGTTAGAGAATAAGGGTTTAGAATTCAGGTGCTGCTAGATTTGTATATCTCTTAGACCATAGCTGAAAGTAAGTAAAGTTCCATTGGTAATAACTCAGCTACCCTGTCTTTATAAAAGTTTCATTTCATAACTACTACTAGTAGTACTACTGATATTTTCGTCGTTTATTGCGCTAAAGATTTGCTTTATCAGTGGGAAAGCGACAGGCCGGATCACAACAAAGCAACCGCCGTCGTTAACTGTGGGCAGCAGAGAGTGGGTCAACGGCGCACGAGATTTATGGGGCTTAGCGGCATCTGGTGTTTCTGATTGGTCGGGTGCTTACATAACCCCTTCTGTATTTCTGGGCCTTCCCCAATATTTTAGTGTTTTTTTTCCTCGTTCGTTGCTCAAATACCAGTAAAAAAAAAAATAGACTTGTTTTTTTTGCTGACACTGACGAAAATAGAAGCTCTAGTGTGTTCCAAGTCCCAAGTACCTTGGCCGTAGGACAGGGAACGTAAATGGTGTTTTGCTCTTTCGTACCATCGCGCTTCTATTTTTTTTCTTCCTCATTTGACATCACCACTCTTCCACTATTATAATTTTTCATTACAATTATAATTCATCGCTTCCAGAACCAAATTTGGAGATTTCTTTTTCTAAGCTCAACATAGGTCAACTCGGCGTCACTCGCTAGATAAACCTGCGTTTAGTCATCTAGTTTTTCTTCTCTGGAGCTCTGTTTGCTGTCATCTGAGAGCATCACCAGAGCTTCTCTTCCTCTTCTTCTTGGTCGTCTCCAACCAATCCTTCCATCCATCGTCTTACTATCCCTTCAGTCTTTGATATCGTCCGTAATTCTTTTCGACCTTTTGGATAGGAAGACAATGAGCTCGCTTTTGGGGGAGATGTGTTTCGACGTCATCTGCTAGAGCATCGTACAGGTTATATTCGCTTCGATTTTCTTTTTTCGCCTTCATTCTCGTCGCTCATAAACGCTTCTCGACCACGGTTTCCTATTACCAAGCTTCAAAGCCGAAAGCTTTGAAAATATTTCAAAATGGAGGCTCGGAAGCGCAAGTTCACTACCCGGTCTACGGCGCGTAGTGAACAAGTCTCGAAAAGACGGAACATGACCCCCGAGAAGGAGTCACCTCGCTCAGCAAGCGCAACACCAGCACCGGCGGCTTCCTCAGTACAGCTCGAAGATCCCCCAACACCACTGCCATCGTCAGTTCAGGCTGGAAAGCCGCTTCCAACGATTGAGACTCCGCAGCCTGATGATATGCCCTTCAAGGACTACCAGAGCTACAAAGAAAGGTTCGTAACTGCTCTTTTCATTGCCATTTAATAAATCGCAACCCAAGGTGGGAAGATAATCTCGTACTAACAGTTTTAAGTGGTGTCATGGCAGAATCTCTCGCCCGATCGAGACAAAAATGGCTAGCAGAAGGCCTTTTTGAGAAGTACTGGACCAAGCCAACAAAGAAGAAGGGGGCTGCCGCTGAAGAGCGCAAGAATCCCGCTAAAGATTCTATGTTTAAACTGGGACAAGTCATGATCTCGATTGAACCGCATATATTCGAAGCCACGATGTTTGGCGTCAAAGACCCAAAGGGCGCACAAAAGCCATCGGCTGTGGCTACGGCGACATCAACTCCACAACAATCGGCAACAAACTCAGTGAAACTACCGGCGCAGTCTGCACCCCGTCCAATACTTCAGTATGGGCCGCCCAACGGCGCTATGCCAGCGCCAAAGCCAGCGCCAGAACCCACACCAGTGTCGGCGCCCACTCAAATATCCCGGCCAGCCACAGTACCTGCATCTCCAGCAGCTCCTACTGCTTCAAACTTGGCACAAGCTGCAGGAGAACCTATCAACACGGCTGCCACAACCACAACCACAACCCCTGTCGCAGCTACTACACCATCAATTCAACATGGTGCTACTGCAGTAGCTCACCAGCCGTTACAAACTGCTCAAACGCCTTCTTCACAACCGGCGCAAACCAGTCAACCGGCGGCTCCTGCGAAGACCACTGACCCCATCATTGTCGCACTCGCGGAACGTGCCAGCAACGATGAAAACTTGCGTGACATTATGAAGAAGGTGGCAGAAGGGAGGGCAATAGCATCAGAGCTTTCTCATTTCCAGCAGGTTATAGATCAAATTACTGCTTTACACAAGAAACCCACTCCGGCTACTGATCGACTGATGGTTGATGGGCGATCAGTAAAGTACTTTGCTGACGAAGTTAACACAATTTTGGGTGTTGTTCTTCGGTCTAATCCGACTCAACGCGCTTCCGATTTGCGCCCGCCGAATGGCAGTGATCCGCTTGTGGTTGCGCTTGTGCGTGAGGCTCTTGACAACCCACAAACAACACGTGCTATCATTCATCGGATTGCGATTGGCACGCCGAGATATACGGACGCACAAGACCTGCAAGTTATCATTGATAGTCTGTTTAAGCGTGTACAGTCAATGAAGGCTCGGCCAGCGCCGCTTTCGAATATAGGCGTCCAGAAAGGGCCAGTTTCAGCTACCCAGCTGATGCCTGCCCAACCGGCGCGTTCCAAGCTTCCTGCAGCCCCCAAGACTACGCCTGATATTTCTGCGGTTGTGTTTGAATTTGCAGGCACAACGGGCGACCGCTACCTCTTCCCCAAATTCAGCATTGTGAATCCGGTGGAGGGTAAGGCTGGTGGCCCGCAGCAAGTCATTGCGTCATTTTTGATTGTACGCAAGGGGAGCACATCAGAATATGGCGGCGACCCCGAGCTCGATTACTACCAGCCAGTCACAATAAAGATGACGACACAGTCTGGGCGCCATCTCGAAAACCTAGCTCGCGTAGTAGCCCCCGAGCCCGAAGTCCGGCGCTACATGGACGATGTCATGGACAACATGACGCGCGCCGAATACGTGCTCCTCGCCATGCGTCTGCCGCGCACAACGCGCATCGTTGATAAGGACGACGATGTATCGATGATTGCCCTCGACGATTCGCGCATGAGTACGCCCGCCGTGGTGATTGTCCCGTCGGTCGACACGCCCGTGCGCAATAAGCCGGCAAATGGCGGCGTCAACTGGGGCTCCAAGACAGCCACGGCTGCCGGGTCGCGATCGGATTCGCCGGCGGCTGCGGTGCTTGCGGCGCGGGCGAATCGCATGTCGGAAGAGCAGGAAAACATGGACAAGTACCGCAAGTTTGTCAGCCATCTCGGCGCCAAGGATGCAGAGGTGGTTTAAAGGACTGTGTCTATTTCCGTCTGTAGACGGTGGTTTTCCTTCTTTTTTTTTGTTTAAAATTCAATGGAGTAATATAGAGTATTGAAATCTGGCATATCTCTATCTTTCTTCAGCCTTTGTTTTCCCTTCTTTTTTCCTTTTTTTTGTTCTCTTTTTTTCATCGCTTGTATGCCTCTAGGCTCAGTTTTGTTTTATGTCATTTATTTTCCTTTTTTTTTTCGTTCCATCTGGTCATTTCTTTTTTTTTTTGTTTTTACTCTTGTGGCAGCGCACAGAATAGATAAGGGCTTGTTTTTTTCTTCTTTTTTTCTTTGTGGTTTTATCTTTTTTTTTTCTCTCCGGATTCTGTTCTTTTTCTCACCTTTGAGTTATCCTTCTGATGTATCGGTGTTTTTACGTTTTTGTTGGAGCAGAGAAGACAAGAAAACAGTAGAATTTTGTTGGCCATGGGGTTTGGGATTTAGTTGTACAATAGGGCTAGGGTTTATTCATTATTTCAGCTTTATACTCAGCTTTCACTTCCATTGATAGAACTTCTAGTATTAGTTGTGGAACAGAGCTAGATGCAGCTGTATCTAGCACTATCCAGTGTATTATTATTATACTTGGTCATTAAGACATACTTATGTTAAGAATCGTGGTCACGGTTTAGACAATAAAAGACAGAAACAGAGGGGGAAAGAAAAGGCAACCTCCCTATTTTAGTCGCCACTGATTTTGGCGTGTCGGAAATACTTCATGCCCACCCACGCAATCGCCACCCACACCCACGCCATGACGCCTGATAGAATAATCAGCGCTGGATAGTACCCCGTTATGGGCAGCGTCGGATCATCTTCAAGCTCCGGCGGCGCATACGGCGTGGTGCCCACGTCCCACGCCCAGCTCCACACGCCAAAACACGAGCCCATGCCCGTGACAAACACACTCCAGGTGGTAATGAGGATAATCCACCCCCACCATGCCGTCTCCGAGTAGTCCCACATGTCGTCGGCCGTAGCCAGCGGGAGCAGTGCCGTGGTGGCCACCGTGGGCGGTAGGGATGCATTGCTCAGTGGCGACGGATTGACTGTGGGTTTCCGGAGAGAGTGTGAGCGGGAGTGTGTGTAAGAAGCGTGCGTGTATTTGTGTATATCGTGGTGCGTCTGCTGCGTAGTGGACGCCGAGTGCGCGTGTCGCGAATGCGACGAGCCGTGTTTACTCCGCGCCCTGGCCTTGGCGTCGCTACTGCTACTGTTGCCGTTGCTATTGCTGCCCATGACCTTCTTGCGCGTCGCCTGAGGGTTAACGGTAAGCCACGGGCGCTCGATACTCGTTGGCGTTAGCGTTAGCGTCGGCGTTGCGCTGCTTGACGAAGCGCTTCGCTCGCCAAGAGCGCCACCCGACGAGCGGGCGGTGCTTCCATTGGCAGTGCTGCGCACGCGTGTAATGTGGAGCGCGTCATCGTCGTCGGTCGAGGCGTATGCCGAGTCTGGGACACACACGCCGAGGCCCAAGCCAGTTGGGGCTGCCGCGGCAGAGTCCTCAAAGGCAGGCCAGGGAGTGGTGCCTTCGCTGTCGGTGCTAGAGCGTGGACTAGGGCCAGAGTCGCTCGAGTAAGCCGGGACGGTGGCGATGGGGTGCGTGTGCTCGGAAAGTGTGTCGTGGATCGGCGGGTAGGCGGCGGTCGGGGACGAGGGAGACTGGGCGGCGCCACGGGTCAGGGCGCCTCTGCTGAGGGCGACTTTGCGAAGGGAGCCTTTGCGCTGGCGAGTGCGCGGAGCGGAGCGCGAGGTTGGCGAAGTCGGCGAGGTGGCGGAATTGTTTGCGGTGGATGAAGCAGACTGTGCGGCGTCCCATGGAGGGATTGTTGTCGGTGATATTGAAGACGGCGAGGTTGTGTAGATTGGCGACGCCGTTTTTGCGTGGTCGTTAGCGGGAGCGTCGTTGGAAGTTCGTATAAACGGGAGTTTCATAAACAGGCTACTTCCAGTAGAGGAAGAAGGGCCGGCGGTGGGCATTTTTAGGCCGATGTATGTATTTCTCGGAGAGTTTTAGGGTGTTATTGGAAAGAGTGATAGGCTGCCATTGGACAGGAGCCGGCGGTCGAGAAGCGTCTGAAGAAAAATGCAGAGCGTCTGAAGAAAATGCAGAGCGGAAAAAGAAAAATTCAGTGCGGAAAAAGAAAAAGGAAAGAAAGAAGTCGTCGACGTGAACCAAGAGCCAAAGCGACAAATATCAGGCGTTGGTTTAGTGGCAGCCGAAGTCAGTTCGTCTTTGGTTTCTTTGGTGGTCGCCGAAGGCAAGGCAAGGCCAAATAGGGAAAATCAGCAACGAAGCAAGCCGTTTATCCGCCGGGGATGGAACGACCAGCAAGGCGGGCTAAAAAGAAAATAAGAGGGAAGACCAAGGAACGTCTAAGCCCAGCCCTGTTTTTCCTGGGGCCAAATTAAGGCGCGAGGAAGAAGAAGAAGAAGAGAAGAAGAGAAGAAGAGAAGAAGAGAAGAAGAACGCGGGGGAGAATTCAATTGTCGGGTTTTCTGTGACAAGCCAGTTCGGTTCAAGAAGAAGTTCAAAGTGTGACACAAATTGGGGGGAAAGGCGAAGAAGGAAAACAAATTAGGACTGAGTAGAAGTAGTAGTACATAGTAGTAGTAGTAGTAGTAGTAGTAGTAGTACTAAAAACAGAGGGAGAACAACAGTAATTGGGGAACAAGGCAGTGTATCATTCAATTAATTGTTAATTTATTCAGTAGGAAGCTATTGTTCTCTTTTTCTTCTGCTGCTTGCAGCAACACAAGTTTTGCCTTTTCGGCTGCGTCTAAATTGCATTGGCCAAAGGGCCAAAGGGCCAAAATCAACTTTCTTGGGTTCGATTTTGATTTGATAAACGCGGCAAAAAAAAAAAAAGAAAGAAAAAAAAGACGCTGTGGCGCTTGTGGCGCCGGCACGCTTGCGTCTGGCCCAGCTCTATATTTTTGCTTGTGGCGCTTGTTTCGTTATCTCAAAAACAGGCTCCAAGGGCCTCTATAAATACAGCACCCCAGCGCCCCAGCGCCCTGTAGCGCTGTCAAGATACAGCGGGCAGCTCGACCTGCCAAAACCCGAGTGCGCCAGGAGGTCACGGCGCCAAAGCCAAAACGGCCAACTGGGACTTGGCGAGGAATCCGAGGTTTTGTGTGTGTCTCTTCGCTCTGCTATTTTTTTTTTTTGTTTTTGTCTTCATTTGGTGGTGATTCTGATTTTGAGATTGCATGGAATGTCTATTTTTTGGTTAAATTTATAATCGAATTTCTTTTGTTGGTCATCGAAACCTTGATAAACACAACGCGAATCCCCTTGACGATAGTTTTGGACGGCTTCGTATTTACAAGTACTTCATCGTCTTTCTACTTATCCATCTATCGTCTGACTTATCAGCGCTGAAACTTGGCGCTGTCATTGGTTTGGGGTGCTTTTAGAGATATCTCGTTTAAGCCAGTCTGATCGTTCATTTCTATCAGATTCAGTAAACTAGAGTTATCCCCGGCTTATTCCAGCTTGCTCAATCCGACTGATAACGGCAACTTTGGCTTGGAGCTCCACACACAAACCAGCCAGCCAGCCAGCCAGCCAGCCAGCCAGCCACCATGGACGAGCCGTCTTTTCCTGAGAGCCCCGGCCATTCTCACTCTCACTCTCACGCTCACGCCCACACTCATTCTCACTCTGAATCTCACTTTCATTCTGAGCCGCAAAATGCTGACCCGTCCATCCCGCGCAACAACCTCCTCCGTCCGCCTCCATCCGGCGCCGACGAGGACTTGACCAGTGGCGGGTCTACATCTGCGGCCTCCGGATCACCATTCAACTTCCAGCCGCAGGAACTGTCTGCATCGCCTGTGCGCGCTGTAAGTCTCAACTTGCCTGCTTCCCCTGCCCTATTGCTCCACAACTACTGCCAGTACTCGTACTAACAGCACCCTAGAACATCGGCCAGCGCAGAGGCCACCGCTACAAACACAGCAGCGTGTCCGCCCAGCACCAAATCTTCCAAGAACCCCCACAGCGCCCTCCGCTCGTGCTGCCCGCGTCACTGCCCGTGCCTACCTTCCACGAAGCCCGCGACTCCATGTCGCCCGAGCAGCGCCTGCGCCTCGCCTGGTGTCTCTGCCACGTGGCCGTGGCCATCTTCATCTTCTTTGAGTCGCACGGCTCGCTGGCGCTCATGGCGCTGTCGCATCTCGTCTTCTTTGATGCCGGCAGCGCGGCCATCTGCGTGGCCGTCGACGTGTTTGGCAACTTTGAGGTGTGGCGCCGCAGCAGCATCCGCCACCCGTTTGGCCTGCAGCGCGTCGAGGTCCTGGCCGGCTTTGCCATGAGCGTGTTTCTCCTGTTTGGCGGCTTTGATCTCGTGTCGCATGCCGTCAAGCATTACCTGGAGAGCAGCGACAGCAGCGTCCATGTCCATATCGATGTCGATGCCGGTCTGCATGGACTCTCACATGCGGGCGAAAGTCACGTGAACATCGGAGAAACACATGCCCACGGCTACGGCCACGCTCACGCGCGTGTATCGTCGGGGACAATCGACTGGGCTAGCTTTTCCGCCATCGCAACCACCCTCATTTCCGCATACGGTCTGCGAAACCACGCACGCATCGCACGCGCCATGCGTGTCTCGTACCTCTCATCGCTGCCCAGCCTGCTGTCCAACCCGTTCCACTTCCTGACCGTTCTCTTCTCGGCACTGCTGCTCGCGCTGCCGTTTGTCGACAGCGCATACTACTACTCGTGGATGGACGGGGCCATCTGCGCGGCCATTGCCGTGGCCATGTTTGCACTGGGCTTCCGGCTGGCGATTGCACAGGGGCTTATGCTGCTCATGTCGTATGGCGGGACGTCCAATGGCTTCTTCTCGAGCGAGAATCATGTGCCGCTGATTGTGCGCGAAATCCAAGAAGAGCCCGAGGTGACAAAGGTCGAGGACGCGCAGTTCTGGCAGGTCCACTATGGCCTGGGCCTGGCGAATCTCAAAGTCCGCGTAGCCAAGGGCGTCGACGATGTGGCGCTGAGTAAGCTAAAGGTTAGGGTTAGCAATCTGGTTCAGAACAGGCTGGGCGAGGGTTATGGCCAGGGAAGCAGTTTGAGATGGGAGGTGACTGTTCAAATGACGGTAGATATAGTTTGAATCAGTAGTTGTAGATATATACAGGCGGTGTTATAGTAATAACCAAACTTTACAAGGTACAAAGAATGCAGTAGTTCAAGGTACAAAGAATGCAGTAGTAGTTATATTCAACGCCAAACTCCAATGAGACGGCAACTAATTAGACAGCGTGTAAGCACATGGCTATAAACAGTTTTGGTTTTCATGACAGCGTAACAGCAAGGACAAAGGAAACAAGAGGAAAAAGAAAAAGAAAAAAGCAAATATAACCCCAACAAGCAGAAACAAGCAACAAACCAAACATAATACAATCCCCACGTCAACAGGCTTCAAGAACTAAAACAATCCCCACCGCCCCCGTTCCTGGTCCTTCTTCCCCGATCCGCGCCCACCACGGCCATTCGTCGGCGCCGACTCTGTGCGCCCGCCCTCCAGCTGCTTCAAACCCTCCATCTTATCCAGCACCAGCTCCAGCATCTCCTTGCGGCGAATCACGTCAAGGTGTTTGCGGATCTTGGGGTCCTCCTTGGCGAAGCGCTCTACCTCCTCGTCGCTCAGGTGGCGGCCGAGACGCAGATCCAGCTCGCGCGGGAAGTTGTAGTAGAACTCGGACAGCAGCTCGACATTTAAAAACAGCACGGCCGTCGACGCCAGCTTGGCGGCTGCCGCGTTGAGGAAGACTTCCGGGCAGTAGTATTTGTTCTTGAGGTCGCCGCACTGCTTGGACTTGACGGCCATCAGACGCATCTTGATGATGTCGGCGCGATCACGAAGGAAGATGGCTTCGCGTCCTATATTCAGTTAGTACAGTCAGGCCACTTCACAGTCGAAAAGAAAAAAAAAAAAAAACTCACCCTTGGTCAAAAGAGCAGCGCTGAAGCCGCCGGCGCCACTACGGCCGTCGCCTTCCACGAGCACATCGCCCTTGCGTGCCTTGTCAACAAAGTTCATGACTTCGCGGAGCTTTCTACGCCCTCCCACCTGATTCTCCATGCCCTTGAGTGCCGCCTCGCAGTCCGACAGCTCCTTCTTCAGCAGCAGGCCGGCATTCTCGCGGCCCTGGTTCCACTCGCGGCCCTCAATGTCGATTTCAAACTTGTACGGCTTGATGCAGTTTTCCACCTGGTCCGACGTGCTGTAGAAGCGCTCGTTGAGAATCGTTGACGCCGCTTCGTTGATGGTCTGGCGCGCAAACGGGTGGTTGACAAACGTCGACCCGTTAATCAGGTCGTCAATGCTCGACTGGATAGAGTGAGCCACTACCGTGGTAGCCAGACGGCCGACACCCAGCTTGGTCAGCGCCGAAACCGACGCGTCCAGCTGGCGGTGCCAGTACAGCGAGTCGGGGTCGGCACGCGGCAGATCAGCCACTTGATCAGGGTCAGGGCGGGCAGGGCTCAGGTCGGCAATGGGCTTGTTCCAGTAGCGGGCGGCCAAAAGGTCGAGCACCTTTTGGTCGAGCTCGTTCTTGAGCAGCTGGTGCATCTGCGGACGGCCAAACTCTTCGGTAAAGTGCTTAAAGGCCACCTTGAACGAGTCCAGACTCTCGGCCATGTACGACTCGGCCGAAAGCGGCCGATCGTTGTACTGCACCTTGAACTCGTACGTGGCCTCCTCGAGCTCCTGGCGAATAGCATCGCTGGTGCCCTGCAGGCTGGACGACATGGTCTGTTCCAGCACGTGCATCAGCTTCTTGCGCAGCGTGTTGGTGCCCACACTGAGGCCGGCGTCGGGGCCGAACTCGGCGGGGTGTGCGCTGAAAAAGCCATTCTCGTTCTTGGTGATGGCCGACATCAGGTTGGACGAACCACGAGCAAACAGGCCAACAGTAGTGGGAGCCTTGGATACAACACCCACATAGCCCAGACGCAGCGGGTACTGAGTATCATTCAGAATGCTGGCGCCACGGACAGGATCAACCAGGTCCATTTTGGTGACAACGCCAATGGTGCGCTCACCACGGGGATCCACGCGACGAGAGGCTCTCAGGGCCGTTGAGTTGGCCAAATCAACGTCGGCAGCCGAGATGGCAAGAATGACATTGGGTCTCTGGATGTACTTGTCGCACAGCTCCGAGATCTTTTGCTTCAGCTCTAGCGGCTGGTTGCGGCCGACAACCTGGATGTAGCCTGGCAGATCAATGAGCGACAGGTCGGGGACATTGGGCGAGTAGATGGACAGGTGGATCGGGTCGTCGGAAACGCACTCGCTCTCGGGCACGGCCAGGTTGAGGTCCGTCAGCGTGCGCTGGATCGAGGTGAAGTCGGAAATCTTGCGCAGGCCCAGTTCGGGGAACTCGCCGTACTCCTCGGTCGAATCGGGCGTATTGACCAGTGTCAACTCAATGGGTCTACGCGTGACCATGTTGGCGCCCTTGGGCAGAAACTCATGACCGACAATGGCCTCCAAGACGGAGCTCTTGCCGGACGACTGAGAGCCAATGACAACAATCGACGGAAGAGTCAAAGTGCTACTCTGGCCGACCTTTTTGAGAATGTTGCGAATCTCAATCATCTTCTTGGTCAGGATCATCATCTGGTCATCGCGCGCAGTCTCGTCAGGCTTGCGGTCGTCGTCGTCGGACTGCGAGTAGCTGTAGGCAGCAGCACCGCCAGCAGCAGCCGCCGCGCCAGGAGAGATGCGGCTCTGCTTGGGATCACCGCCATTGTTGCCTCCTTCGCCGCCGCCGCTGCCGCCCATTCCAATCTGCTCGTGAAGCGACATCAGCTTGTTGACCCAGTCGGGCATGTTCTCTTTGGTGTTTTCCCAGCCCTGCATGGTCTGGTCGGCGACGCCTTTGGCACCGACGAAAAAGGTTGACGTGACATCAGTAATGTTGTCGACTGTCTTGTTGAACACGTCAATGGCGTAAGCTCCGGCCTCTATGGATACTTTGTTAATAATCAAGTACTATCACGTGTCAAAACAAGTCCAACGTACGATTGGCCTGGTACTGTACCCAAGCAAACGCTCCAATGGCAAGCCCGCCAAACATGGCCGGAATACGCACAAACTTGACCACCAGCTTGGGCAGGAAGCGTGCAAACGACGCATTGCGCACAATCACGGCATTGTGGAAGGCGTTGCCGGGCAGCCAGAGCCGCTTCCGGGTGGCCCGCACTGCCGCATCGGCACGGAGCAAGCCAGCCGTGGGCAGACGGGTATATGCGCGGGCCTGGCTAGCAGTCGGGGCCGGGGCCGACGTGGGCAAGATTCGCGTGTGCGGGGCGAGCGGCGAAGATCGGGGTTGGAGTTGCGGGGTATTCGGCACCCGGCCGAGCTGGAGCAAGCGGCCCCGGGCAAGCAGCCGGCCGCTCATTCTGTAAGAGAGGGTACGAGGATCGAAAGAGCTTATCGGGCAAAAAGCTCTCGGGCTGTGTCGATCAATCAAGGGATGAACAGACAGGAATACAGCTCTAATTGCGAGGTTAGTCGTTGATGATGGCAGGATTTTGAGGGCTGCCGGGTTGTCGTCAAGGTTGAAATTTATTTAAACCAGAGGGGTTGGCCGGCTTTTTGGGTCGTTTTTTTTTTTTTTGGGACGGCTGCTGTGATTCGATTCGGTTCGAGGCCCCTGTCGTTTTATGCTGTTTAGCGGCAGTTTATGCAGAGCTGCTTCGCTTTAAGCTTGTGGGATGACTGATTTGATGGGATTGACTTTAACTTCAGACGCTTCGGTTTCAATTCGATTCGCCGGGGATTCCTGGTATGAATGCCTGGGTTTATGTACTTTTCTACTTGGAGCTGACGTCGATGGTTCTCTGATTTGGTGGATAGCTGTCAGCTTGTTAATCAGGTCTCAAAGAAAACGCGGATGGCTCAAAGCCTGTATATGTACCTAATAGCTGCACCTTGCATGCAGCAAGTACCGATATTTGAGGCTAAAAGATGTGCCCAAGACGTTGTTGGGCGTGAAGCGATTAAGAAAGCTTAATGGAGCAACACGATAGAATAATGTGATGATACTACTGTGTGCTGGGCACTGTGTGTACTGTGTATTGGGCTTTGTGTTCCGTATGGATGATATTGTGGTACAGTGCCTTTAAACACTGTGCATTATAACCCTATATTCTCGAAACCCTATCACTGTCCCTATTGGTTCTGGTAGCGCTAACTGCCGGCACTTAATGGTGGAGATTTTGGCAATCTCCAATAACGGTCAACCCACTAAAAAGCCACTAAATGAAGTACTGGTCCGCCAAACACCGCCTGCAACTTGCTGATAAGTATTCACCCTCAGCCACCTGTTCTTTCTTCTGCTTTTTCACCGATTCTACCACCGCACCATCTAAATTTCAATCATCACCATCTCATTTACATCTCAGCCATCCCCTGATTTTATCGCCATCTTTTTTCTTGGGGGGTGTTCTGTAACATCGCTTGCCGCTTATCTCTACCGTTAAACTCTTGCGTGACTGGTAATCTGCAGCCTTGACTCTTCAGAAGCTTTGTTCTATTGCTTCAGTCAATTGCGTCATTCTAGTAGCGACTCCTTCAGCGCTGACGCCACCCACGCGACTCTGAGCCTCTTTAAACTTCTTTTAAACCATCTGCCGCCTCGTTAGTTGCTGCCTGCAAGTTCTCGGCTTTAATTTGCATCTACAATTTTTTCTAGAATATCGTTTCCGGCGCTTGTCCATATACCATCATGTGCCGTTTTTTGGTAGGTTTCTGCTGCGATTCTGGGGAAGTCCCCCGATTTCGGTGCTCCGTACTAACATCAACGTGCTTCAGGTTTACAAAGGCAGCGACGACATTCTGCTGTCAAAGCTGATTCTTGACCCGGCGCATTCCATCTTGCGCCAGTCATTTGACTCGCGACTGCGTCTGGTGAGTGTGCCTTTTTGCGTCACAGCTCATCTATCAGATCACTATACCAGACCAACTAACATCGGCATCATTCTAGGACACGCGCCGCGGACAAAACAACGCTGATGGCTTTGGCATCGGCTTCTACACCGACTCCAAGCTGGGCAAGGCCCCGTGCCTGTTCACCTCGACCATCCCCGCCTGGAACTGCACCAACCTCCAGCGCATCGCCTCCAAGACCGCCTCACACCTTATCTTTGCCCACGTGCGCGCCACCACCGAAGGCTCGCTTAGTGAAGACAACTGCCACCCCTTCACCCACGGCAGTCTGATGTGGATGCACAACGGCGGCCTCGGCGGTTGGAAACACATCAAGCGCCGCCTGGGTGCCAAGCTGGCCGACAAGTGGTATCTGAGCGTGCGCGGCAGCACTGACAGCGAGTGGGCTTTTGCACTGTTCCTCAACACGCTCAAGGAAATGGGCCATGACCCTAGTTCCGAGCCTAAGAATGGCTTTGGACCGACGGTCCTGCGTAAGGCTCTGTTGGCCACCATCCGCCAAATCAACGAGCTGACTGACTCGATCCCCGAGAGTGTGCGCGAGGCGGAAAACGTGGACACGCGCAGTCTCCTCAACTTTGCCGTGACTGATGGCTACAGCACAATATGCACGCGCTACATCAGCTCGTCGATTGATGAGGCGGCCAGTCTGTACTACTCGTCGGGAACGCAGTGGGAGGAGAAGCTGGGCGGCACGACGGGCAAGGCCACGCAGACGCAGGGCCACAACTACCAGATGGAGCGCAACGACAAGGGCGCTGACATTGTTCTGGTGGCGAGCGAGCCGTTGACGTTTGAGAGAGGTTAGTATTCTCTGTCCTTTCTAGTATTTCCCTGCCCTGCCGAGATGTCGTCATTCACACGTTGCTCGTGTTGCACGCGCTGCCCCCTAAACCGCGAGACATTTGTGCTGTGCTGTACTAACACTAGATGTAGAAAACTGGATCAACGTGCCCACAAACTCTGTGCTCACCATCTCACGCCAGACCGTCATGGTCCACCCCATTATCGACCAATACTACAATCACAGTCCCGATCACGTGCGCTCCAGTGCTTTCGTGCAGACCAAGGGCTTGGCTACTAACGAGAAGCCAGATGCCCGCCTGGTGGCGCCTAACTCGATGCTGTCGTCGTCTCCGCTGCCGTCTACGCCGTCATTGTCGGATGCTGCCAGCCACAAGAGCCTGGATTCTGCAGTGCTGTCAGTGGCTTCAGCTGCAGTGACAACGCCGGCTCCGGTGTATGTTGAGGTGGCAAAGTCCTAGGATTGGGGAGTTTTGTTTTGTTTTCTTGTTTGTTTCTTTGCTGTTTGATAACCACTCACCGATACAGGCGGTAGCATCGATTTCATTGCGGTGCCTTTTTTGTTGTTGTTGTTGTTGCTATTGCTTGCTTTTGTGTCTGCTGGGAGGACATTAATCCACAGACTGATTGCCGTTGTTAGAGGGACGCTGGAGTTTTTTTTTTTTCATTATTTTTCATTAATTATTTTGTTGATTTGGGTTGCTGATTTGGAGAAGAGGAATAGCATAGATATCATGGTTCAAATACTACTACATACTTAGGATTAAACTGCTCACTTGCAGAGCTCAAAAATTAGGTCTTTAGTTGAGATGAATGCGTCGAGCTTTTGAGAGGAAAAAAACGGCTGATTCTCGGATGAGATGGGGCTATTATGAGCAGAGCAGAGTATGGCAGTAGGTGCAAGCTTGCGAGTTACAGAAACATATTTGTGGAATGTATCACAGACCACAGCTTCAGTGGGTATCACGAGGTAGTATGAGGGAACGATCAAGGAATTTTATTGGCCATCTGAAGACTAAACAACTAAGAAGAATATTCTTAAATAGTAAGAATCAAAACTAGAGACTGCACTGCACAAGCATCAAAGTAACTGCGTAAAACACCAACAACAAAGAAAAGTAGGCAAAGCCGAGAAAGAAAAAAAAAAGCAAAGAAAACCACCATGAAAACACCCCCCCCCCCCCCC
>LKBB01000108.1:47618-78381 GCA_001513885.1 Thielaviopsis musarum
CCCCCCCCAAAAAAAAAAACTTGGCGATGCAACAGCACCAAAGGTCAAACACAAACCAACCTATTTGCCGTACAAGTGAACCAAAAGAAAGGAGAAAAAAAAACTCAGGGGGAGAGAGTGAGGTGTCGGCTGTGCTTAAATCCACCCAGGAGGGTCGTTGGGCGGCGGGAACTCACCCGAAATGTCAGAGCCGATGGCAAAGAAGCTGCCCTGCGCATCATTGCACTCCTCGTTCTCGTCTTCCTCCTTCTTCTTGTCCTTGCTGTCATCCTTGGTCGGCCCGCTTGCCTTCTCCTTCTGTCCACCAACCTTCAAGCCGGCAAAATCATGCGCAAAGGACCCCATTACGTAGCCATCCTCGTCGATATCGCTGATGCTGGAGCTGCTGTCCAGGTACGACGCCTGCTCGGGCAAATTGCTGCCTCTGGCAGTACGCACGCGGCGCCGGTGATGATACACGGTGTCGTCCCACTCGCTGCTAAACACCGTCTTGTTGTTGATGTTGTTGCTGTTATCCTCGGGCAGCAGCAGCATGTCGGCGTGGTCGTCGTCGTCGTCGTCGTTGCCGTCTAGTAGCGCGTGGTAGTAGCAGGGGTCCAGGGCACTCTTGCGCAGCTGCGACTGGCGGCAGGACTGCAGACGCTCGGCGCTGCGGGCGCTACTGCGCGGCTTGTCAGCGTCGTAGGCGTAGGCGGCGTATGGCGGGGCGCTCGAGAGGTCGGTGGTTTCGTCAATCTGTGAAATGTCGGCGGCCATGGCATCGTCGAGTGGAAGCAGGGGAGGCGCCGTGTATTGGGCCACGGTGTGGCGAGGAACTAGGTGTGGGACAATGTGCGGGCCGAACATGTGGTGCATGTTGGCCATCAGGAAAGTAGTAGCAGGTGGCGGAATCAGACAGGGCTTGCGGAAGGTGGCTTTGAACATTCTGCCGGCGTGGGTGCAGTCATGGCTGTGGTGCATAACCTTGAGGGGGTCGACGAAGCTGTGGTACTTGGAGTGGTCTAACAGGTCAGCAACAGCATACCAAGTAAGTAGTAGAAGCAGAGAGAAACGGAGACTTACAGATTCTGAGGGGCTGTCCCTTGAGCTGCTCCAGAGCCTGCACCGTCACATCACCCTTTTCGTACTTGAGATGGCCATGGAAGTTGAAAGTATTCACAGCATTCTCCCGGTACGAACGCGAATCTACGCCGGGCGGCACGGGCACGCCGGCGCGGTCCGACTTGGCCATATCAGCAATGCCCAGAGCAAACACCAGATTGGCAGCCGGGTGGACCATCTTGAGCGTCGCAGCACAGGCGGCGTCATACTTGGCATGTTCCTGCGGGCTGGCATGGGGCGACGGGCGTGGGACTTTTGTACGGAAGCAGGTGTCACAGATTTGCGGCATGCGGACGCCGGTGCTGACGGCAAAGTTATCGAGAGGGCAGACGCTGGAGATGTCGGCGTTGCAGGCGCTGGAGTTGCAGTTGATTTTGATGAGGATGAGGTGGGAGCACGCAAAGAGCGCGGCTCCAATGACGCACGGCATGGTCTCTAGGCGGTTAGTATTCAGGATATGAAGAGGTGGTTGTGAGGGTTTGAAAACTCACGGGCAAGACAAGACAGGCAAAAGAAGAGAGATACAACAAGAAAGAGGTGAAGACACAAAGCAAGACTATAAGAAAGCCAGACTATAACTGACAAGTGTCACTCGCTAGTCAAAGAACGCAAAATACCAGAAAAAATGCACCTTCTCTGTCATGGAGAAAGCAATAAAGACAAGAGTGAAATTAAGAGTCAACCAAGAGGACATCTCCGCTCTTTATAACCGTCGAGCTTCACAGTCACCATGACCAATCACTCAACCACTCATCCACCCAACCCACAGCCCCATACCGTTGTGGCTCATAGACGTGCCTTCCGTGAGCATTTCCGGTGATCGGTCGTTAACAGAAACATCGGACGGTCTATTTAGGTAGCGAGTGATTCAGAAACCGGCAGTTTTTTCTGGGAAAAATATAAAAGAGTGACATACTTCTACTATGACTACTAGTACTACTACTTTGCTACCAAAAGCACGCACAGAAAACCGAACGAGGCTCTGGTCAAAACACGGAAGGCGCGTGGTCTTCTCTGGGAAAGAGAGCAGAGTTTGTTTGCTCAAGCCAAAAAAACTTGACCGCCAGGTTATTTCCGTTTTGGTAAATACCCAGTGACGGGTGGTACTAGGAGGTACTTTGAAGACAGATGGGTACTTGGCAGAGTACTTGGTAGAGTACTTGGTACCTAAGGATTGGTAAGTAGTACCTACTCAAACTGGCACCTGAGAATTGGTACTGGGCAGGAGTGCCAGAATGACGACATCGAGCTTGTACCAACCACTAAACAGACGAAAAAGAAAAGAAAAAAAAAAAGGCATAGAGGCGTGGATCCAAGTCAGACGACATGTATTGCCGAGTATTGGACGTGGTTGAGATGATTAGAGCTACTCTCGTCTAGACTACTCCTATTCCAACCCGACCTCGGCCTCAACAGCCCCCCGACCTCGGCCTTAACAGCCCCCCTAGTCCAGCCGCCGCTCCAGATCCGCATCGGCCTCGGCATCCTTGTCCGGCGCATACAGCACGTAATGCTGCGCAATAAAGACAGAATCATAGAGCATGGACAGATTGCCCAGGGCCAGCTTAACTGGGTTTCCCGTGATGCCCGTCCAATCGCCAACCAGATACGAATCAATACACAGCTGCGCCACGGACAAAACGCCGCCCGTAAAGTCCAGCAGAATGCCGCCAATCGACCAGCCCTTGGTGCTGCGCGCGCGGTAATTGTGCACCACCTGCGGCGCATACTTGACCAGCGTAATCACCAGCTTGACATAGGAAATCGCATACACCATGTCGAGTGCACACCAGTCCCGCGCCGGCGAAATCGGCATGCCGGCTGCTTCGCGCGCTGCCGCTGTCTGCATAACTAGCAGCGCCACGCACAACACGCCCACCAGGCCGCCAAAGCACGTGCCCATGATGAAGCGGCTGACGCGCGTGGCGCCTGCGGCATCGAAGCCCCATACCGACGGATAGTACTGGCTGAGGATCACGGCCGATGCAACAAAGGCGTGCGCGGCAAACGCCACGTCATTAGCGGCCACGGACGGCATGTGGCCGTTGTTGCGCGCCGCGTACTGCTCGCGGATCAGTGGGGAGTAGTACATGAAGCACGTGGACGTGACATAGGCCAGGAAGCCTGCGGCGGGTGTTAGAAACTCACTCATGGTACTACTACTAGTAGTAGCAGGAGGTAGGGCTGGGTCAGAAGGGGTCTAAGACGTTACCCAGCGTGTTGATAAACGGAAAGTCAATCGTCGAGCCGGCTGTGGATTTGCGACGGTAGTTGAGCAGTGGCTGCGGGTAGAACGAGAGTGACCAGCACGTTGTGTACACCCAGCCAAACAGCACCGAAATGGCCGCCAAAAAGCCCATTGCGACCAATCTTCCTCTCTGTAATAATTATGCTCTCTCTACGGGCTTACAAAGCGGGATTTATCACGGAAAGTGAAAAAAGGAGAGAAATAAGAGAAAAATAAATAAATAAAAATGATACGCGAGAAAAAGGAAAATTAAAAAACGAATAAAAAATATTTAAAGAACAAAAAAAAAAATTAAAATAAACGAATGAAGAAAATAAAACCGACCACCAAACTAAAAAGAAAATGAGCAAAGAAATTGGCCAGAATGTCTCAACTTCGTATATATAGAGTACACACAGCCCTTGGTTGTTATCTTATCGACTGAGGTCATCTGGCTATAGTAGCTTGCACCGCCTAAACGCCTAAACCGAAAGCTAGCTTTAGGGGCCTTGTCAGAGACTTTCAAGAATGGGGCCCTGTCGTCTCGCTTTACAGCTCACATGACGCCATTGTTCACTCAACATCACGAAATATGGTTAACCGGGGGGGGGAAAAAGAAATCACTTTGAATCCCAAAGTAAAATAGAGAAAAAGTCGAGAAAAATAACAGCCGCATCAAGGCCTTGTGGAAAAATTAAAGAAAAAGAAACTCCAGTAAAGTATAGCCCAGAAATACAGTACAGGCCCGTCTTCCTCCAGTCGTCCCGTCCCGCCTTGTATCGGACCGAGGGGTATATAGAAAGAAACAACAGCCACACACAAAAAAAAAAACACCATCAGCTCGCTTTTGAACTTGAACCCAAAAATACCTACGAGTACACCGCCTCCACCGCCTTGTCCAGCACTTTCCAAGCCTTGGCATCCGGCGCCGCCACCCGGCCAAAGTTCTCGTCCAGATCCAACACCGCCCGCAGCGCGTTGCGCGACCGCACAAACGGCGCATGCAGCGCCGGCTCGTCACCCAGATACGCCACCTCCTTCTTGGGCGCCAAGTGGCCCGGCAGCGGGAACGACGTGTGCAGCAGCTCGTACGCCGCCAGCGTGAAGCCAAACTGCGGCGACGACCGGAAGATGCGCGCAGGGCCGCCCTTGAGAAAGGCCTTGAAGCCCTCCTCGTGCCAAATCTTCTTGGCCGCGTCACGCAGCCCAGAGTAGTGCGTGTCGCCCTTGCGCGCTTCGACTTGCAGACGCGTCTTGATCACGTCGCATGGCGTGGTCAGATATGCGGCCGGGATACCCGCAATGGCACCGGCAGTGAGCAGCTGCAGAACGCCGAGAGGCTTGGTGGGCGTCTCACCGAATAGGTCACGCTTCAGGTGGCTGTAGGCAGGGAAGTAGATGGCCGAGAACGGCACGTCACGCAGCAGACACGCCGATGCGCCCTTGTACAAGCCCAGGAAACCCAGGTTCCGGATGATCCACATGGCCGAGCGCCTGGGGACCGCCTTGTTGGTCTTGGACGCCTCGCCCTGCACCTGCAGACGAATCTTGACAATTTCCAGAGGGTTGGTGAAGACCTGTCACATGACTGTTAGTACCAACACAAACCTACAAGTCGTGTCCATATGGGATGAAACTTACCACCTGGCAGGCACCAGCCGTACCACCAGCTATGAGCTCAGCACTGACGGCAATCGACCCGTCCTTCTTGGTAAAGTGACTGCGAACAAGATCGTTCACAGTCAGCTTGATGGCCTTCTCAGGCGCCACACCAACCAGCTGGGGAAGTACACCCGAGTAAAGACCCAGGAAACCCTCGTTTCTGACCACCTTTTGGAAGCAGTCAATCGAGTTCTTGTACAGCGCCGTACCGGCCGGTCCACTGCTGCGCTGGTTCTGCATGCGCGTCTTGACCAGGTCAATGGGGTACACCATAAAGGCACCAAAGGCACCCGCCAGCGAACCCAAGGCAAAGTTGTAGCCCGACACAATGGCCTGCTGCGCAACAGTCAACTTTGACTCCTTCTTGGCCTTCTCCGTCGCTTCGGCAGCCAGCGACACGGGTTTTCTCCACATGCCGTCAATAACCTTGCGGAAATCGGAGGAATCGAGGCGGCCGGAAGGAATGTCAACGCCAGCAAAGCGGAAGAGCACATCACTCTCCGCAGGAGTGAAGGCCTGGAAACGGGCATTGCGGGCGGCATGTGACAAGAAATCATCACGCGAGATCTTGCCGTCAGCGCTCTCGGCGCAAGCCTTGACAATAATTCTCTCAATGAGATCCATGTTGTCAACAACATTGCGGAAAGCGCAAACTGTCGCGTACGACACCTGGCCAGTCTGAACATCAGAGTCAGCACCCTGGCACAGCTTGTTCAAATGCGCAAGCGTGTGGTCTGACAGCTTATGACCCGAAGTCTCCCGCACAATGCGCTCAAAGGATTCGGGGCTGATAAACCCAGAACCAGAGCGGTCAAAGTGCGCAAAGGCCTGGCGGATACGCTCACCCTGAAAGCCACGAAGAAGCTGCGAAAACTGCTCATAGTCGAGGTTGTGATGGTGCTTAGCCGAGCCAAGGTGTAGGCGCATCCACTCAGAGTCAAGGTTCAGTGGCAGACCATCGGGGCTGCGGTTCGCCTCATACACCTTCTTGAAGTCTCCATAAGACACACGGCCGGTCCGGCCAATATCAAAGAGTCGAAAGGCAATCTGGTACTCAGAATCGGGTTTGCTGAGTAGGGCCTCAAACTCTTCCCAATCGGCGAGAGAAACCTTCCCGGTGTTTCGGCGGTCGGCAACTTTGAACAGCACAGAGTACTGATCACGGTGAATCCGGTGCTATAAGTAGAGAAAACGAGTGTTAGCTCCGGGTTGTTTGCATAAAATACCCCAAACAAACTAGTACTAGAAAGCGTAGACGAGGGCAAGTCGGTAGCATGTGTAAAGCGACAAAATGTCGCGGGTTTCGCCGGTGCGCATAAAGCCAATACCAAAAATTCTAGTAGTTTTGACACTTCTGATTTCAATAAAGCCAAATACAACTTACGTAGTCTTCACCGGCCGGCGCAATGGCATTGACAAACTGTTCCGGTCCCATGAACAGCTGGCCAGCTTCATCCTTCACAGCGGCAGCCTCGAAGCGGGCCGCAGCAGCTTGTGATATCCCCATGATTCAAAGTGTGATTTAGGAATCTAACGAAAGAGATAGAAAAAAACAAAGAGAGACAATGGTAGAGACCAAAAAGGAACAAGATTTCCCAGTCACAGACAAAGTGGCAGAGAAGAAAACGGGAGAAAAGAAACAAAGAACAAAAAAAAACGCCAGGACAAATTCCGGCGGAAGTCGAGCAAGCCAAAACAAACGTCGCTGAACGAAGCGGAGCAAGAAGCAGCACCCGTCAAAAAAAAAAAAAAGAAAGAAAAAGAAACAAGAAGGGACAACAACCAGAGAGATTGAAAATACAGCGTATTTGTCCTTCTCCTCAGCAAAACGATTGCAGACTTTGTGACGGTGAAATCGAAGAGAAAAAAACGCAAGTCGGCGCACCCGTAGAAAATCGACCTGTCAAGCGGAAAGTGGGTTTGGCGAAAAGGGCGGCGCTATAAGCAAGAAAAAGGCGGGAGGGATTTTGCCTTGTGGTTTTCCTCTTGCACTATAATGCGTTGCGTTTTCGTGGACGTCGCTTTCTTCCGGGACAAGCAAAAGCCTCTGGACTTTTTTTTTTTTGCTCAGGGAATAATGACTGGTCGGTAGATTGGAGGATAAAACCAAGGGCTTGTGCCGGCGGGCGGTGGGTAATGGATTCGTTTTATAGTGGCTGGAGGGGCGGATAGCAGAGACAAAGCGTAGCCTAGGTTCGTGGTTTATTCGGTCTAACGGTGTAAATGTAAATGCGGCGAATTTGACGATCAGTTTTAAAGGAGGTACAAGCCTTTTTTGGATCAACCTGCTAAGTTCTCGTGGAGCTCGGTTCATAATCCTCAGCTCATAGCTCTTGTGAACATGAGATCTAGGTCCAGACTCGAGACTAAATGAGGACCAAACACACAGGTAGATGAAAAAAAAAAAGCCAGCAGCGGGAATTTGAGGAACCAAGCCAGAGAATTAGGAAAGGGAAAATCGGCCAGGTGGATTAGGCGCAGCGCGCGCAGGGGAGTCAGCGAAAGGAACAACGGAAGCCGGGCCAACGTCGATGAAAATGAAGATCTAGATGAAGCGCAGAGCAGCCAAGATCTCAATGATGGAGTTGAGAAATGATGAAAAATGGGAAGTTTTTAGAATGCAGTCTTGTGTTTCTTTCGTTGAGGAAAATATTTCTTCAAGTCTAAAAGCGTGGGTACGTTTCGATAGGCTGTGTTGAAAACGGAAAGAACAGCAAAATTTTTCCTCCTCTCACAGAGCTTTCCTCGACAAAACATAAACGTAACATATTTTACAATACTCTTGAAATAGTCTGTTTATTTGACGTAGACAAGGTTCTCTGGTATTCTGATGACATGTACTACTACTAGTAGTAGCCTGCCCCCAGAATTTAATGCATCCAAAGGTCCGTGACTCACGATAATTCGTTCTACTTGAATCGGTTACTTCTACTACTACTACTACTTACTACAAGTACATAACTTGGTTTATTTCCCCGGCCGACGGGAAGCAGCCAAACGACGTTAGCACAAAAGGGAAAAGCAGACTAGCTAAAGCTTGTTCCGCATTACGCCGGCGCCCTGGTTCCTTGCTGACTCCAATGAAGACCCCAGCTTGATTACCTTCTGATACAGTTGACGACAATGCCTACTACGCTGGGACCCAATTTTTGTTAATTAATCTTTTCTTCTTCTCCAGGTTCAATAAGTGCGGGGAGGAGAAACAAAGATCCCAAAGACCGAAGCGAACCCTTCGAATCGAGCGAGCCAAAAAGTCGGCCCTATCATGTGACGATTAATCCAAGACATCAACTTGCATGGCTTTCTCGTTTGAGTAATTTCGAATTTCTGGCCGGCTTCTCAAAATCAAGACCAGTCACGAGACTGGTTTTTGCTTTTCTCTTATTTAGATCCTTTTTTTTTTCTTCCCTGTGAAAAAAAAAGGGCGGCTAAATTAAATGTTTCTAGAAAACACGTCGACGAAATCCCTTCGGCCCTCGACTTTCCAAGACAACTTGTCATCTTGGTTTATTGTTCTTCTGAGACAAAAGCTCATAGAAAATCAACATGGAAGTTGATTTTGTGCTTACTTTTCTCTCTCTCACACTCTCTCACTCCCTCTATCTCTTTCTCTCTTATCCGTCTAGCCGATTGCGGAGACTCCCGGGTTGTTTCGTTCACCTTTCAAAGGACCTGCGTTTGTTTGCTGTGTTGCCAGTTCGCTTCACTTTGCTTCCCTTGATCCGGGGTTACACTTTCTGCATGTTCCTTAGGTCCCCCACTTCTCACATTTCAACTCTAAAAGTTCACAAGAAAAAGAAAAGAAAAACAAGGCATCGAACCGTCTGACAAAAGAAGCCAGTATTTCATAGAAATTAGCTTCTCACGTGTTTGTCAGCAAATCAAAGCCTCAATCTTAGAGTCACATTCTGTAGAACCTCCTTCACACCCTCATTCACTCGTAGTATTTGTATTTGAGCCTGAGAGTAGCGGAAGTTGATATTGAAATGCACATTTATTCAGACCGCCGCCTCTCCTTTTGGGTACTTCTGTGCAACTAACTGCACCCCCCCCCCGAAGGATCCGGCTCATTCTAGATTTATTTTGCCAGAGATGGCATCTCTCTTGCCCATTGCCACCCAAAAATTCGGCTTCAGATTGAGCACTGGCTAGAGAATGAAGTTAACGTAAAAGTCTTTGATGTGAATACAGTGCTTAAAGTTTCCATTCTCGAATCCACCCATCAGCTGATGCCTTCAGACCTCCAAATATAGAAGTAGTGTACTACCTCAGAGTCAATTCTGGCCTGACACTTACATATCCAGATGTGTACTTTGTTTGCCTGCATGAGCCTGCTCAAATACATTGTAAGCGCCCGAATGGGTATGGAATTGTTCTTTTCTCACTTTCTCTTCCTCCTTGCCTCGGTCACAGTTATATTATGCTACCATAACATCCGCCTCTCCTTGGTGAATCCTATAGGTCTTATGCCTTATGGTAGTTGTAGTAGTATATTTGTATGCATTTTATGGCGCCATGTTGATATCCGTTATGACTTTCTCTTTTGGTCTTCCTGGTGTTAGCCCGCTTAGTGAGTCCTCCTTCGAATCGGCTCGATTCGAGGAGCTTATGCAGATTCCCAGATGCACCATGTTGATTTACCCCGGAGTTATAAGTATGTCTGATACTATTACCACACAGCTCAACTTGTCCTTTGTTCTCACTCAGGATTATGAGCACACATTCATTGTATTACAAATGCCCAACGACGGTAACGTGAAAATCCTAATGATATATTTTCAAGGTCAAAGATAAAAATGAATTAAAATGTCAACCCCAAACGCCGGCATAAGTCTATATTTGTAATGCCCCAAGTACACGCAACAGAAATCAACACCAAGGAGCTAAAAAAGAAAAACGCAAAGCCATGGACGAAATGAAATCCAGAGCTGTTTTACAGACGAATGAGGCTGACAGACCAGCTTCGTCTTGAGTTCTCCGCCTGAAAAGCACAGGAGCCGGGATGGAACTGTAAACGTCAACCACAAAAGAAAGACGTCCGTGAAAGTAAGGCCAACAACCAGTAAACCCACAGTCAAAATCAACCGAGCATACTCAAAAAAAAATCATCATGGAATAAAATTAACTGTTGCTGTCTGTAACTCGTACTGAATCAATGTCTCAACTGAGAATTGGCAGTGACCAGTTAAGCAGACGGAACTATGGGCGGATATCGCTGCAACTAGCTAAATGCTAGCAGCTGCTTTCCTTTCTATAAAAAATTAATCGCCGGTTTTGCCCAATTCAATGCCCCTCAATCTTTACATCTAGTAATAACAAGGCATCAACCCAAGGGCACAGAACTGGGTTGGCAGTGTTCATTGCCAAAACCATTCATTCTCATCGGCGGTAAGCACAAATGAGACGCCCAAGGAGAAAGCCCTGCCAACCATCAAAGAAGGAGAGCATATCCTACCAAGCGAACCGAAGAAAAAGAAAAAGAAAAAGAAAAAAAGATTAAATAGCAAGTCCTACATAGAGGGCCGCAAGAATGTAAACAAGAGACATTAGTAGCGCGCGTGCTATAGCATGCGAATATGCAAATATGCTAAAAGGCCTGGCTGAAGACGTATATGTGTATCGTATGGGTATTTGAGTTTTAACAGAGGCCGATCGAGATGAAACAAATAACCAGCAAAGAAAAGAACGAAAGTAGAGAGGGGGGAGTAGGGAAAAGGGGCGATGGTAAGAAAACGAATATGTGAATAAAAGTCAAAACGGAGGCCCCATGCGGTCGGTCGTGTCGTCATAAGAATAGTCATCAAAGGGGTATGTGATCCACCGTCATGCAACAAAGCGTCAATAACAGCTAGCTTTGAAAAAAGTGGCTGTGAATCGGCAACCTGTTGCCATGACTGGATCGTTCCGGCGCAAAGAGATCGGTTCAAATTAGGCTTCGAGAAAACTATCGAAACCTTTGAGCCAGTGTGCTCTTGCTTGAGCCGTGCCTCACTACACATACTTGTAGTGGTGATTTCTATGCGCTTCGGGGCAGCACAGATAAACGTTGACGTGCGGAGCGGGACGTTGACGTGGTGGGTAATGTAGCAACTGGTGCTGCATACGGTAATCTCCTGGGGGTTGGAAATGATGCTGCGTATGGTGATGGTGGTGAAGATGCTGCGGCACACTAATCGCGGCCATGTGACAGCGAAACATCTACTCCCGCTCGACCATGGCACGCTCTTCCGCGGCGGCAGAAGACTCCAGGGTTGCAATCATCTCTGCCACCGAAGGGTGAAACAGAGGAAGACGGAACCCCAGAGCAATGTCTTCAGCAGCGTAAAGAGCCGAGTGACTGTACTTCTGCTGGGAGTACTTCTCATACACAGCGCCGTGGTGCACCTTGGGCCGGAGACAGCACTTAATAAGAATCTCCATGGCAGGGCGAAGTTGCTGGAAGGTGTAACCCGAGAAGTGGACATGAGCAGGAGACTGTGTGAACAAAAAGTGTTAGTTGGCATCAATAATACACAAAGAATAGGGAGATGATTCTTAATAACATACCCAGTTTCCCAGCTGCAGAAGCATGCGCGACAGACAGTGCGAAGCAGCAGACAAGTACGACTGAGGCAGGCCGACGAAACGCTCATCAACCAGGCTGACCTCGAGGAAGTACTTGGCCATGGTTCGCGTGTCAATGTCATAATTGTCCGCCTTGCTGATCCGACGGAGAAAGCTCATGGGGCCAGGGCTGCCCAAATCAAAGTTGAGCATCAGTAGCATAAAACGCTCCGCCTTACGGATCTCGTCATCGGTGTACGAGTTTTCAACCATGTACACCATCTCACTCAGAGATGGGCAGTTGATTTCCTCGTACTTTGCGGCGATAAACAGTGCAGTCGCACCGACCAGTTGCAACTTGGGGAGAGTAACCACCTTCTGCGCAAGGAAACGGTCGACGCAGTTGACCGCAAGGAAAAGCGTCTCTGGCAGCAAGTTAAACCGCAAATGCGCCTGGACGATCCAGTCAACAAGGACGGCGCGCATCGACCACTGGATCTCAGGCTGAGTGTCCATGTAATCGCGGCGCGGCTGGAGCAAGCGATCTTGGCGATGGTAGTGCTCAAATATATCATCCGCGTATTCTGCAGCCATACTAGTGTCCCAACATTCGTCGGAGAAATCAAACTGACCACAGTCCTGGACCCATTGCGCAGCGAGCTCAAGATCTCTCTGCAAGCGGCGAGACGTCTTAGGGTAGGGGCACTGGCCGTTGGACGAGGCATGATACCCTTGCTCGAGGTACAGGTCTTCGTCTTCCTCGTCCCAGAAATCCTCACCGTTGTTAGTGGCGGCGGCGTTGACAAGGAGCTTCTCATCGCGAAGGGTATCCATGTCGGGAACGGCAGCGGTCATGGCATCGAGAACGCCTTGCGTGTTGGCTTCGTAGATAGCCTCGTATATGGGCTCTTGTAGTGACTTTGCGGGGCGGTGAGAGCTTTGCGCCGGCTCAAAGTTGTCCGTCTCGACATCGCTATGATACTCGACGGCATCTTCGTATAAAGCCTCGATAAGGTCGTCCATGGGAGGCAGGTCAAGGCTAACCTCTTCGTCTCCAAAAATGCGGCTCTTAGTGCGTCTGAGAACAGGCTGGTCGGGGTTCCGCAAGCTGGGCTGGCTGTTGTGGTGTCTAAGCTTCTTGCCGACCTCGGCGTCGTCTGACAAACTGCTCAGGGCATCTTCGTAAGAAATGGATGTAAAGTCGTCACTAGAGGATGATCGCGACCCGTTTTCCGAGAGGTCTGTTGAAAAGTATTCGGCACTCGAGGGGGTGAAGTCGTCGAAGGGGCGCATCGGTTGGTGAATGTGTACGCTGTGAGCCTCTGCGACGGGACGGCTGTCAAACTGAGCCAAGGACACCACCTTTCTAATTCTGCGGTGCGCCGGGCGAAGGAAAGCTTCCACGGTCATAATGTCATCGGCCTTCTTGAGCGAGACTGGGTTGAAAATGAGCGACTTGGACATGTCTGGTTTGCTGATATTCGAATCCAAGACTTTGAGGGCACCACGAGTCGTGTTGCTGAGGTCGTTGAAAGCAAGGCGCTTGGTCGAGGGCTTCAGGGGAGCAGCAGTGCTTGACGAAGTCATGGAATGCTTCATTGTAGGTGCAACAACCATATTTTCGCTTTGAGCCCAGAGGCTGCGAGAACGATGGGGCTAAAAACAAAAAGAGTATTATGTCAGCAAGTTTTTCACTTGTTTACATGATGCTAAGGAAAAAAAAAAAACAAGTAAAGATGCGATGAGAAATAAAATAAAAAGTCTGTCTTGTTCAGACCGACAACAACAAATCACTTTCGATTAAATCATTAAATGTGGGTATGCGACGTTTGCACAAGCACAAAGACAGCTTAGCTAGAAATGGCCAAGAATGGAAATTTGGGCCATAGGGAAGAATGGTGATTGGATGGCTGTTTTGTGTTTTGTGTTTTGGCATGCAGCTCAAAATCCTGCTAAGCTTCGCAAAAAAGATAAAAAAAAAACAAAAAAAAAACAGGAGAACCGAGGAGTAAAAGTTTAGAGATAGGCAAGGAGGTAAAAACTTAAGACACTTACTCGAACGTTCATGGCTGACGGGCTTTGTTGTTGGGGGAGAATGGAAGGGGTAAGGCAACAAGTAAGGAAGAAAGAAAAAAAAAAAAAAGACTGTTAATGAAATAAGAAGCCTGCGCAGAAAAAGACCCTTGAGTTGTGAAATTGGACGATGAGACAACAAGAAATGGATCTCGGAGCAGCTGTGCAGACGATATCTGGCAATGATGCTGAAGTTGATAAGAAGAGAAAGAAAACAAAAGCCGAAAAATGAAAAGAGCAAAAAAGCGGACCAAAAAAGGAAGAAGAGAAGCTTTAGAGGATAAACAATATCATGAAATGGGAATGGGGGGAATGAGTGAATAAGAGTTGTGTAAAAATCGAGGCTTGATGGACAGCCGCCTTAGCATTAATTAATCGGACAATCAATAGATGGATGGCATAGGTCAAGATTGCTGAGCAAAACAGAACAATAGAAACACAAACCTAATTCAGGATAAAGGAAAAATAAGGGAAAACGGACTGCAAGTTTGCGGTGTTTGAGGTGATATGAAAGAATGCGCGAACAAGTTGAACGAGTGAAATTCGGTGGGTTGACGGGCGTTGCTTGGCAGATCTAGGCTAACGACGCCTTTTCCACCAAAAAAAAAGCTTTGGTGGTGTGCGAAGAGCAAAGGAAGAAAAGAAGAAAGAGAAAAAGGGAAGCAAAGCAAAGGCTGGTAAAGTAAAAACTAACAAGCCAGGGAGCGAGAAAAGACTCGAGGGCAACTGCTCTGTTGACTGTAAATGGCTAGCTTGGGTTGGGTTTGGTGGGTGTGGTGTTGGTTTGTTTGCGCTTGCTTCTGCTGGTTTGCTGGTTGGTGACCGCTTGTTTTCTATTCCTTTTTTTTTTTGGTTGTCGTGCTATGGCAAGCTGCAAGTAGGAAGGAATGCCCGTATAGAATATTAAAACTGGCAAGTGAAAGGGAGTCTGCGTAAACAGCTGCGTAGCCCTGGGCCTGCGATATACTTAAGCCTATGAGGACGCAGTTCAAAAATGCGATTAGTCTGGAGAAAGAGCCCTAATGGCCTGTTGATGAGCCTGCTTGGTTGGCTGCTGGCGTGCGTGCGTGGGTGCGAATAGTCGGTCTGTCGTGTCGGTATGCGCTGCTAGTTTCGGCAGGAATGTAAGTGTATAAATTGCAAAAAGAGTGGAAAGGCCGGTCGATCAAAAGCAAGAGCAAAAAAATGAAATAATAAAATAAAAAGGAGCGTAAAAAAGAGAGCATAAAGTTGAAGAAAGAAAATAGTAAAGAAAGAAAGTACCGAAAATACGGAGAGAAGATTCGCTCCGGTCTCTATTAGCCCAGGCCCGAAAATAGAGAAGGTAACGAGTGTGGCGGTAATATTCGGGTTCCGGGTGGAGAGGATGAAGAAGGGAAAGAAAAGAAAAATGGAAAGAAAGAAAGAAAGAAAGAAAGAAGAGGTCCAAGGAATCGCCAGAGCGGGAATCGTGAAGTAAAAAAAGGCCCGTGGGGACGGATGGGAGATGGACAAGGAATAAGTTGGAAAAACAGAACGTGCACAACCCAACCCACCGCATATGCTCACGTTTTCTACCAATGGTTAGCCTCGACGTCGGCGGGATTTAGAATATACTATCAATACTGCACAGTACTACTAGCTTGCTCTTATTTTCCTCTTTAGCGGGCTCATTGATTCGCGCTCCAGCTTACGGAGCCGCTTAGCGTCATTCTCTAACTTACATAGCTCCCAGCTCTTAATAAGAACAAAAGCTAAAGCTTGAACAGCTTCCAAGGCTTGAAGATGCTTTCACTTTAGCTTCAACACAAGACCTCAGCAGAAGTTGATCGAGGAGCTTGATTTTACAGTCAAGGGTCGCCTGAAGAGACCGGGATGGTCGGTCGGCCAATGTTTTTCTTTTTTTTTTCAAGCACAAAGCAACGAAACGACGCAACTTTTTTTTTTTTGGGGGGGGGGGGGTTTGCAAAAGACGTGGAAAAAATTCATAAAAAGGAACCCGTGCTTATAGGGTTGCATGTGAACTCCACACCAAAAGAGACATGAATAAGAAGAAACACCAGCCATTTTATTTTTACTTGAAAACAAATCATTTGGCATCAACTCAGAGTGAGAACAAGCTTGAGTTTAATATTCATGACAGAACCGCCAATTTTTCAAGCTACTACAGCGCTCTTAAAGTCTATATATTGCCTACCGTTATTTATGCCCTGCCTTGCTCCCCTTCTTCCTTTCCCCATAGCCCGAGTTCTAACATGTTTTCATGCTGCGCGTTCCTGCATATTTGCGCAACAAATCTGTAGCCCAACCGCTCCTACGATTTAGGTTCTGACCCTCTCTCTCTGTTGGCACTTCTCCTGCCTTTGTTCTGGTTATCCCTTTTGTGGTGGACGTGCCGTGGTTGGATTCGTACCTTTTTGGTACCCGAGTGTGACTGCGGCTTTCACTGCAACGGTCGACAAACAAAATATCTAATCAAAACGTGTATCGTTGCGCCCGTCAACTCGTTCCGCCACTGCACTTTTCTGGTAGGCTCAGCATGAAATTCTAATCACAACTCACTACCGTATTGAGACAGCTTTTGAGCCAGTTCGAGAAACAGCACGCACGGCCCATCAAAACAAAATCGAAGAAGTCGTGCTGCCACCTCTAGCACGTCAAAATACGAGCTCCATGGTTGCTATAGTGAGGCTTTGGCAGAACAAGACAGACCCAAAGTCAGCAGTGGAAGTCGCCTCGTGCCAAGATTCCCCGGCGGGGTACATACTTACTTCATACTTACTTACTACTACCTACAAGTATGATGCTACTATTCCCAGAAGTCATTTATGGCTAGGCAAGGCTTGCAAGCCCCAAGGTTTCCATTTCTTCTAGCCTTTCCTTTCCCACCAAGAACAGCCCTCAACAACCAAACTAAACTTATTGCCCCTGTCGCCGAGGCGATGGCGCCAAATCCTACTCTCCCGCTGTTCGCCGGCGGTTGATTTTCTGTTTCCGATTCCTATCATTTCGTTGATTCACAAGTATTTCTGAATGACAGAGAACAACGGCGTTTGAACTGAAAAAATAAAAAAAAGAAGGAAAAGTAAAAAATATATATAAAAAAAAACATAAAAATCAAAGCCGGCATTCCCAAGTTATGAAGCGCCGCCAAGCTAAGCCACCTGGCCTGCAGCGACAAACTTCAAGACTACACGTAACAAAGCGGCGGAAAACAAAACAAGGGGACGGAAGAAAATTCAGCGTGCCTGTGATTTGATGTTGCAATCTCGAAAAGCCTCGCCATCGCATTCGCCGTTCGCCTTGTCCTCTTTTTTTTTTCGACCCTTTCTTTTGTAGCCCAAGCTTTACCGAAAAAAAGGACAAAAATGCAACATGCAGCAAAAGAAGAAGAAAAAAGAGGGAAAAAAAAAAAAAAAAAAAAAAAACCTGCACAATAACCCTTTCCTATACATCCGCCCGCTCAACGCAGCGTCCCAAAACTGCAATCCCATGCAGTGGCCCCTGCTAGCTTTTCTGCCTTTTTTTCTTCTGCTGCATGGAAAACCACAAGAGAAGGAATCGCAAGGCAAGTGGATAAGTTGAGGCTCAGACCTTTCGAAAGAGGTACAGATGCCGACAACACTGTGTTTGGAAAAAAAAAAAAGAAAAAAAAAAAAAAAAAAAAAAAAAAAAAAAAAAAAAAAAAAAAAAAAAGAAAGAAAAAAGAAAAGGCTGGGCTTTTACCTGTCAGTTTGTTCTCTCGATTTCTCAATCTGGAAAGTCGGCCCCCGTACAAGTCTCTAAAAAGCACAAGAAAGTCAGACCCCGTCTAGAACTTCTAGTACTTGTTCGAGAATATTTGGCGGCTGGGGTTTCTGCGCTTGCATCGAAATCTACATGGGGGGAGTCATTGACGGCCATGGTGATGGCGATGAAGTGATGCGAAACGCGGGATGTGCCCTACCTTCTTCCTGGTTTTCCTAGCACGGCCTGCTCTTGCACAAGACGCCCGTCCTCGTTAACCAAACCCCAGCTCCACCTTGGCTTGTCCTATCCCGTCTTGTCTTTGTCCAAGTCCAAGTCTCGTCCTTTCTTTTTTTTTCTTTTTTCTTTTCTTGCTTGACCCTGCTTAGTGCAGAAGCTTGTCCTTGTCGATACCTCGCTTGTCCTGCCTCGTCTGTCTATCCAAGTCTCTTTTAGGTCAATGATCACCTCCTCTCGAATAGGCTTTCCGTCCAGTCCATGTCACCTTCCCGGCAAACACTAGTCTGTTTTCTTCTGGCCCTTCCTCTCATATGGCACGCCTGTGATCTCTCGTCTTCTTTCCTTTTTTGCTCGCCTGGTTGGCTGCTTGTCTGTTAGCCGTCAAACTACGGAGATATATCGCGAGCAAGAAGCGGTGTTTCATCGCAGGGAAGATGAAGCCAGACCATTAAAGAGATGATAACTGCCCTATGTCTGGTTAAGGCGTGACTGGTAGTCGTCAAGTCTAGAATAAACTGTATATATTAACCCTAAGGCCATTCAACATCCCGCATCGGCTGTGGTAAAGCGCCGTAATCTCTAGCTGCTCATTCTGCCACGAAACTCATTTATGCAATATTTATTGAAGACGTAGTCAAGTCATAAATGCATTTGTGGGGCGTTGAGCTGTGCTAAAAGAAGGTAAGGTGACATGGAATTAGCAATGTAAATATTTCTCCTGCTTTCACGAGCGACGTTTATTCGTTTAATCGCTTGGTACTCTTTGTCGATCATGCTAGTTGTCAATAAAAAGTTAATTTTTCTAGCGTCTTGTATGAGGCGTTGTGCTGTTAGACCTTTGTGTCATTATTAACCCTAGTATGTCTTGATCTTCAGGGGGTAGCCCATTGTTCAAAGTCAGGAACACGTCAACACCATGTTCAGTGACAAACCTAATGATTATTGTCGGTGAATATGTTTAGTAGTGCTCAACTAACATAGGATTTATTTTCAAATAGTGTGAAGTTTGAAAATCACTTCATTATCACAAGAGCCGGACAACGAGGGCAATGCCGATCGTGATCTGGTGACAGTCGGTGCAGAGAGTAATTTGGAACTCATGGGTATAGACAAGTTTATGCAAGTCTCGTCAGATTGAACATGCTGGTGTTCAAATTGATGATTTTTATGACCCAGTAGAGCTTATAATTATACCGTTGAAAGCGTTAAGTAAGCTTATCACCCTTCAGCCACAATATGTCAGTCACTCCGGCACTACTTCACCATTTACAACTATAGTGCCACTGTCTTCGACGTCTGATAGAGTAAGTTGGACATTGGTACCCACGAAAGCCCTGTAGGACTTGCACAACACCGACTTGCTTACCTCGGGCGCCATTTAAGCAGAAATCTCTGTTGATGATGGCATGATTTACCATTGTAAGTTGTGTGGTAGCTCGTATGCACCATGAAATATCCAGGATTACAAGGCAAGACATCTCAGTCCATGTCTCCATGTACCTTTTGATGGTGAGCTGCGAGATGAAGCTCAAAGGTTGTACGGTGCGATTGGGGTAGGCTGTTTACTACTTGGCAGTCGGTCATATTCATGTGAAACATGGCGTTTTTGATAGGAGCACACGTGCCTTTTACATGAAGCTGCAACGGACGTCACTTCACGATGTTACTACGCTGTTTGTCTCCAATAGAGTCTAGTCTGCCAGACACAAGGCCCGTTTGATTGGCCTATTTTAAGCCTATCGAGACTCCTCAAGTGGCTACACGGGGCCACCAGCGCGTGCGTTACGGGACATCCCGGGAGCTACTAGAGCGCCCCGCGCACGATGCTGCGGCCCTGGTTGCGCAGAGAGCCCAAAAATCCTCTGTCCAGTATCCAATTTGGCGTCGTATATTCCCCCTGAGGAATCTAGGTAAATGATAAAAATCTCAATCAATCAATCAAGTGGTTACACGATGCCTGATTGAGTAATGGAAAGGTAAGACAGCATTTGAAGGCCACTCGCCAGCCAAGAATGGCAGTAATAAGTGCATGGTACTCCTTGAATCTCCAAGCCGGATCATGCGGCCCGTTTAAGGCCCGCTTGACGCCCGAAATCCGGCATTTTGAGTTCGATTTGGTGCCTGAGGCCTTAACAATTCCTCTAAATCCCGCCCGGTTAGCTCAATCGGTAGAGCGTGAGACTCTTAATCTCAAGGTTGCGGGTTCGACCCCCGCATTGGGCTCAATTCCTGATGCTCCAGTACAACTGGAAATTCGAACCTTGTCCTAACGGATTTCATTTTTTTTTCTATTCTTTTCTTGACTATCATTAAACGGAGAAAAATTTTCTTTTGTCTCCGAATCTGCGATAACACATCATTGTCAGTCTTGCTGGTGTAGCACCATCATTTGACGTCTAATTGAGCCCTTTTGTGATTCATCATTTTCCACAAAGATTGAGACAAAGAGCCAGAGTCCAGTTCCAGAAGATTTGTCAGAAGGATTCGTATTAGCCTCAAAAGGCGCCGCTTCTTATGTGCCAAGCATGCCGAAAGGAAAAGACGGCTTTCCGTCCTTAGATTTTCCTTTCCGAGAATTCTGTATGGCGCCTGATTGTGTGCGGAAATGGCATGTGCTACTTGTTTTCTTAGTGAGACTAGTGGCGACTCCCGCTTACGTGGAACAAAGAAAACAGCAAAACAAAAAAGAATGTCACAAATCGGCAGTACTGGTAGTAAATAGGTCTATTTTTGGCGAGGCGCCTGGGGCGGAGTTTGATCGCCCCATGATGGGCTCTCACAGTAATTTCTTTTGTCTCAAAACTGCGGCTGAATCAAAAAAAAAGAACATAGCTGGACACTTAAGAGTGCAGGACTTGTTTCTTTCTAACAGGCTAATTTATTTTTAGCTCGCCGGGCAGAATTTTTTTTTTTTACAGTACTGTATAAAGTACCAGAAAGACGACGAAAGGTAGGTAAGTACGCAACCCCCGGGAACATTTTTGGTACGCCGCATAATTTGGGCGATGGAAGCCCCGTCGGCTGGCTAACTTATGCAGAGGAGTGGATCGGAGAGGATCGAGAAAAACCTACAAGCAGAAGACGATTTAACTCGGAGGAAGTTGCTAAGGAAAAGATAGCTTGTAGACAAGGCGGCCCTAGGGGTGGGATGGAGGATAGACTGGCTTGGGAACAAGGCGGCGGGGCCGTGTTTCGGACGGAAAAGATGCCAATGCCAGTAGTAGTACTATGTCCTTGCTTGGCGAAGGGTCCAGGCTCACCGTAGATAATAGGGCTTACTTGTAGTAGTAGTAGTGGCACTGGTACTCCGTGGTAGTACTAGTCAGAGAATGAAATATACTGTAGAGGAAAAGGAAAGAAAAAAGAGACGAATAAATATAGCTCGTGCAACTCAATGTTCTTTCATAACTTCGAAATTCTATAAGGACCTTAATAAACTTGATTAAAAAAAACTCTAGAGCCTGTATACCAACGGCTAGATCGGATTATAGAGCTGGAGGGATCTACGGAGTATAGCTTACTACTAGTACCAGTCATTTTAAGACACACTGACAGGACGTTCGTTCATGGGCTAGAATAGGAAATTGTGCTATTTGGGTAGTATTCAGTAATAAGTACACATATATCCTTCCTCAATTCTGCACCAGCTCGGGCGGAGCAGCCAATCAAAGTTTCCTGTTGCACTCAGCCCCCTCCTTGACATTCTTTCTTTCTTTGAGAGTGTGTGAATAAATCATCAATGGTACGCAGTATAAGCATGTAGTACTAGTAGTATGTGTGCCCGACGACCCAGATTCTTCTCTCGTCTCACCCCGTCTACGTCCACCCCCTTAAATTGATTTTCTCTTCGTTTCGTCATCCAGCGTCCGCTCTCCAACTTGAATTTCATATCGTTAGCAAACACACCAACTATTCCCAAATTCAGACTCTTTCCTGCCACAACGAAGTCATCTCACTCAACCCAGTCCCCATGATAGCTATTCGTGCATTTCATATTGCACTTTCCGCCGAAGAACCCTCATTTTGATTCGATTTGATTAGTCCGTCCCCTCTTTTATAGAGGATAAGAACCTGGCTTTGCTTACCCTGTCTTGTAGTCTGTCAAAGAGACTCCACTTTAAACTCAAACAACCTGTGTGCTATCTGACGATTTCCATTGACTTTGAGTGGGTCGCCCAGTCAACCACAGCCCAACTCAGTGCCTGTTGTTATTTTTGACCGACGTTGTTCTTTTTATTTCTATTTTTTTTTTCCTTCTTTTCATCTCCCTTATTGAGCCTTTGTATTCTTGATTTGTATTCGACTTGCTGCAAGATCTTGGCCACACAAGAAAGCCAAGAAAACACTTCAATCCTTAGCCTCTTAAACGGCACCCGCCAAGCTATCAGTCTTTTTTTTTTCCTTCTTTTTTTTTATTATATATATATATTTTTTTTTCTTCTTTACCGCCCCGTGAGACGCCATTGGCGCCTGGAATTGCACCGCGTACTTCCTGATCGCTTTATACCGATTAAGCAAGCAAACAGACAAAATCAAACAGGGCTCAGCTCGTTTGACAAGACAACAGACACGACCACGACGACAACACACCCTGTGGTTTTTGAACTGGCCCTCCTTCTCGCCTGACAGAGCCCAAACAAAACGCAAAGCATCAAGCGGACAGCGTCAGTAACAGAATAAGGCTCAGATTCTACCGACAGTAGAAGCTTTTCTTTGCTTTGCTACCTTTTTGTTTCTTGAATAGAACCTCCTTGCTTTTTGGCTCTTGCTTCTTGCCAAGCCTCCAAACTCCAAGACATTCTTCCAAGGCAGCCACTCAGACGACTTTGCTCTTCTCTCCACAAAATTCGCCCTGTCCTGTTCTTCCACCTCAAAAGTCTGCTCCTGTTGTACCTGCCCATCACTGAGACGGCGGTTTCCACTTTCCCCGCAGCGGTATACTTTACTGTAACATCCATCGTACCAATTACTACTCTACTCTGTTACTGTATTGCACCTGCTTGCATTACTGCTTCTTCTTCTTCCTTGTTTGACTTGCGCTCTTGCTTGTTTGACCTTGGGTCAAGTGTACTCTTACTCTGGACCCGTTTCTCGTTTCGGTTCGTGCAAGGAAAGGCAGGCACAAACAACGCACTGCCTACTTTCACTTTTGCTCTTGTCGCTGCAGCAAGCACTAGCTAGCTTCTTCCTTCCCCGTTGCTCTTTCTCCCTTTCTGGCGATTTCCTTTTTTTTTCTGGCCCACTTTTCTTTCTGTGCCACCCCTACCTACTTCTTTTCTTCTTCTTATTTTCTTTTGTTCTTCTTTTTCCCTCTTTTTCTTTTCTCTCTTCCTTTTAGTTAGCGAATATGGACACGTCCCGAATGCCAGATTCATCTGAAAGTCCTCCGCATACACCACTTCTACCCTCGAATCGCTATTCACCGACGCCTCGACACCCCAACGACCGCCTTCCGCCGATTTCGTTTCCCCCTCCGCTCGCCGGTGCTCGCAGCTACGGCAGCCCCAGAACCCGTAAAATGGGCTTCCCTACCATTTTGACCTTGTCCTATGTGCTGGACTGGATGGTCATTCTTGCCTTGGCCATTGCTTGTATTTTCATGAATGATGTCAAGCCCAATATGCGCCCATTTGCTTTGGATAATCCTGAGATCTCGTAAGTACATGTTATTTCAATTCACTTGTTGCCCGACCATGGTTACGGCAAGTAGTTACGCGACATCACGACAAGTCTATGCATATTGTACTGTTGTTCTTTGCTGTACTTTAGTACTTTGCTTTCTATTTCTTCACTAGCATTCGTCTACCTGTTCCAGTCGCCATAGTCTCATTTCTTTAGCGCCAGTCGCACTAACACCTGCTGCCTTTAACAAGTTACCCGCACAAGGCCGAAGAAACCGTCCCGCCTAAGATTCTCTTCCTGTGCAACAGTATCCTGCCTCTTCTGATCATTCTTCTCGTAACCCTCCTAACCGTTCCGGGCCGTACCGTTCCTAGAGGAACCCCGAGTAAGCTTGTGTGGAAGCGCAAGCTTTGGGAACTACACATTGGCTGGCTCGGCATTGCCCTCAGTTTGTTCCTGGCCTGGTTCATCACCAATGGTCTAAAGAACATGGAGGGCCGCCCGCGCCCTGATATGCTGGCACGCTGCAAGCCCGATCTGAGTAAAGTCGACAACTTCTATGTCGGTGGCTACCGTTTACCTGTCGGCTCTAGCTCGAGCCGTTACACGTTTGGCCACATGGTAAACGCTAGTATTTGCACCAACAACGACACCAATGTCTTATACGACGGATTCCGCTCATTCCCCAGTGGTCACTCATCTTCCGCCGCCGCCGGTCTCGTCTATCTTTCTCTGTTCCTCGCCTCCAAGTTTGCCGTGTCGTTTCCCTACCTCTCGCCCTCGGCCTTCAACGACCCGCACATCTCCTACGATGCTTTCCCCCCGCGCACCGTTACCGTTCCCACTGCCCCGACCGACTCTCGCGCTGGCCCTAAGCCCGAGGACAACCGTCTAGCAAACGCCGACGACAGTATCGAGTTGATTGCGCCGTACCCACCAACTGCAGACACACGTGAACACGCCCAGGAACGCATCGTGACCGCCGCCCGTTTGCAGGCTGCCTCGCCACCGCTATACCTGCTCCTTCTTTCGCTACTGCCAACTTTCACCGCGATCTTCATTGCGGCGTCGCGCTGGTTTGATTACCGCCACCACAGCACAGATATCATGACGGGCTTTTTGATCGGTTTGGTGTGCGCCATCTTTTCGTTCAAATACTACCACCTTCCGATCAACTACGGCGGTGGCTGGGCCTGGGGCCCGCGCAGCACCGACAAGGCATTGTGGGCGGGAGTGGGCTCGTACAGCTATGCTACGGACAATGTGCCGCATGCATACTCGCAACCGCGGGATCTGGAAGCGGGTATGCGTTGAGGACTATGCTTCAGCTCTGGCATATATACCCTATGATATCTCCTCTCTTGTGATCTATTTATCCTTTTATTTCTTCTCTATTCCCCTGGGTTTCCCTGTGTTTTCTTTTCCTTCTTGTTCTTTGTTCCCTTGGGTTTCCTTCTGTTTTCCTTTTCTTCTTGTTCAGAATTTTCCTTTTTGTCTTGTGCCTTGTTGCGGTTCTTTTCATGATGTTTGGTCTTGACTTCGGTTTGGGTTCTCTATATTTTTGCTTTTTAGGTCTAGACAATGAATAGGTTGCTCGCTTATATCATTCATTGTCTACTGGCTTTTATTTTCTTGCGACCTATCCGGCTATCTCGCTGCGGTATCCTAAAATATAACATGAAGAATCATCACATCTTCTTTTTTTTTTCATATATGCCATTGTTATATGAATAAGCCTGACTGTTCATCACGTATAAGAACTCTTTTACCGTTCATTTTTCTTTCCAGTTTTTAGTGTATCAGCACATAGACCGGGGTCGGGTTACGCCGGAAGAATCAACCAAGAAGAGAAAAGAATAAAAGAGCATTTCAAATGCCTACTGCTACCTCTTAGATCAGAGGGAAGAAGAATTGAGATGCTCTGAAACACTAATAGAACAATTCCAAAGCCACTAAGCAACACGCACAGACTAGTTTTGTACTGTGTTTCTGTTAATTGTTGCGTGGTCTGGAAATGAATCCACCAGCAGTGCTAATACTACTTTGTAATACTTTGTAGTATACGCTGTATTGGATATTTTATTAAATACAGTATGACGGAATATCTCCGGCTAAATATGGTCTACCGATACGGAATATATCGTATTGGAAAGTAGTTAGATAAACCTTCACTCTTAGATACTTTAATAGATTGTTCTGTTCTAATATATGTTTGAGTGTTCCCACACAGTACTTGTAGTACATCATTATGTTGGTATCGCTAATTGCATCTTTCCTTGATATATTGAATAACCCTGTTTTATTGTTTTTTTCTTGACCAAAATTCCGACTTATTTCTTTTTTTTTTCCTTTTCTTTTTCGTTCTTTTTCTTTTTTTTCACTTTTTGAAAACCCGATATCCTCCAACTCTTTTGTTTTTCTCGCCTCGTTACCACGTATGTGTATAAATGAGGGTGCCATCTAGAAACAGGCTCTGAAGAGAAAAGAAAAAAAAAACCCCCCCAAGAGGACTTCTCTCTAATATACAGCACACCAGATACTGACATAAAGCCTACAAAGAAATCATGTCTTGGTCCAGATCAAACTCTGACGCGTTGTCATCGTGAAACAGTTCCTCAACCTCTGAGTCAAAATCGCTCTCATCATCTTCACTCGACAAATCAGAGTAGTCTTCGTTTTCTTGGCGCTCCTGCTGCTTGCGGAGGACGCTTGCCCGCTCGCGGTGCGGCAGCTTACAGCCCTTGATGTTGCACCTGCCCGTGTTTGTGTAGTCGGGGCACTCGAAGGAATGACGTTCCGGGCACGCATCACCCTTGTCGCAGTAGCCGTATAAGCCAAAGGGGCGACACACCGGGGCACCTAAAGAAGCACTAGAGTGAGCATAGCGGCAGTCATCATTGGCACAATTGCCTTTGGCATGGTGAAGGCATGACGGCGTTCTTTGGGTCTTCAGGTCGTGCGACAAGTCACAGTTATCACCATAGGAACAAGTTCCCTTTTGCAAGAACTCTTTGCAGACAGCGACTCTGCTGAAATCGTGAATGAACCGACAGCCGGGGCCCTTGTGGCAAGTTCCTACAAGAAATATAGCGTTAGTGCGTGGGCAGGGGAGAAGAGCGACGGGATGATGTATATGGTAATAGATGGTTTCCATAGTCGGATTGCTTCGATAACAAATGGGCTGGATCAAGCTGCCGAAAAAAAAGCTCCAATACCCGGATGAAGTTGTAATTCGTGCGACGAAAAACAAGTCAGGGCGGCTATCACAGCGGCGTCGCGGGGTAGAATGTTGAGAATATAAAATACCAGTAGTGGAAAAAGCCTTGCAGGGTTCTATCGATTTTGAGGCATGGGCATGGCTTCTAGAATATGAATTTATTAGCGGTCCAATATGTCGATGCGAGGGAACATACCGGTGGGCCTTGACGATCGCATCGCGGTACAAGTTTCCATGCTTGCTACGAAAGAACTTGACACCGCCAATGAGAACCATCTTGGGCGTGGCTCGCTCCTTGATGCCATCTAGACGAGAGTCAGCTGTATGTAGATTGAGAAATTTCGAGGGGTGGATCGAACCGGCTTTCACAAGCTTGCTGCCGCCATTGGTGACGATGAACTTGACACCATTGACGTCAATAATGTACTGCTTGTGGTGGCTTTGGTCTGCACTGTAGCCAACAGTAGCCTGCGTCTTAAGATAGCTTCGCAGCTTGGCGTTTTCGCGAGCATTCTTTTCCTTCAAATACTGGCGCTTGGACTCTTCTGCACTGCGGGCGCGAGAAGCCGAGTCGCGGTCATAGACACTGGTGTTGATAAGCTGGAGGTGGCGGTCGTTGCGAGTGATGTAGGACGGCGTTCCGGGTGTCGCCGTCTCTGCAAGGCCGTCAGTGACAGGTGGCACAGACGAGTTGAGTGTCAAACTGCTAGCGCGGTACGGCGCATAACGACCACGACTACCACGGTAAGTCCCCCTAGGAGCTCTACCGATCGCTGTAGAATATGTTAATAAAGAGCCCTGGTGACTGAGGGATAGTTGCACTGACGTCTTTGATAAGGGTGGTGATAGCTAGCGTTAGATTGCGAGACACCAACGCGCAAAGGTACGCTTGACTGCGCGTTCTTGTGGCGATTGATTTGGCCTAAAATGTCAGAAAGGATTTTTGAATAAGGCTGCTGCACTGCAGATATGGACTATTTACCAGCAAGCTGCCCAATGCGATCCAAAAGCTTGGAGCGTTCGTCTTCCATGATGGTTTTCGGTTCTGAGTGAGATACGACAAATTGAAGATGGAAAGAAGTGGTTCGAGGTAAATGGCGAGAGCGCTAAAACTAATAAAACAAGTGGGAGTTGTGTTCTAGGTGGTGATGTTGGATTAACTTTCTCGGCTGATTCAGCTGACTTGCAAAATTGAATTGTATGCTCAATCAAGAAAGGAAAAGTTATGACGACAGCCATGATAAAACGGCATATATTAAAAGTGGGGATATAATTGCTTATTCAGCTATCGCGTTTGCTGGTAGACGTGCAAGGCTGACGCTGTTTCCAGCGTTTTTTGCCCTGTAAATTCTCAATATGTGAAGCCTTGTGCTGCTGTTATACCTCTAGTCGCAATAGTCTGTAACTCGAAATTTCTCACCTCTTCTACTCATTTGCTAAAAGACTAAAGATCCGACGTTCATAAAAGTCTTTTTTGGCCTTACGACGCACACTCTTTATACCCATTGCCGTATTTGCACTACTAGCCGCAATGATGGACACATGGGGTGTTATGGAGGACCGCTCCGAGCAGGAGCTGCACAAAAACCGACTGCTGAATGTCGAAGAACGCCCGTTCAAGCGAGTTACAAAACGCCTCCAAGTACTGGCTACGTCATGGCCCTCCCAGCCGACATCTGAAGACCTGCCCCATCAACGACGCCTTCTACAAGTCCTCAAGGAGGACCTCACGAGCGACTTTTCCATATTCAACGCTTCCCTTTCTCGTCTCCAGTTTCTCTTCAACGCCAACATAAGCGAGCGCTCGCGCTACGAATCCGACAAGCAGCGCATCCTGGACGAATGCCAAGCCGTGCGCGACCAAAATATCGCCCTACGCGACGACCTCGATGCCGCCCGCGAAACCCTTCTCAAGCGCAAGCGCTTCGATGTCCTTGCCGATAAAATCACCACGAGTCGCTTGTTGCGCCCGCGCGACGACCAGCGCATTAGCCTCAAGAAGCTCGAGGAGGAATGCGCAGAGTTGGAGCGCGAGCGCGAAACATATGCGGCGACATGGCGCGAGCGCCGGGACCAGTTCAACAGAATCATGGAGGAAGGAATGCTGCTGCGCGCGCAGATCCGCGATGAGGCGGACGAGGTGGATCGACGCCAGGGCATGAACGAGGACGAAGAAGAGGCGGAACCGGTGACGGCGGCAGCAAACACACCCAGACCGGTCCCTAGCAGAGGATCAACGCCCCAAATTAAGGGCGATGGTGACACCGGGAGTGTTTTTGCCGAGGCCAGCTTCGACGGCAGAGACAAGGAACGCCTGGGGTCCAACTTGCGCAGTGAGGTTACCCGATCGCGCAGCTTGAGTCGCGTTCGGACACCTCAAGCACGCGATGACTCGCAAAAGGCGACAGACGAAGGAGAGATTGAGGAGGGCGAAGACATTGAGATGGACGATTCCACGTCCAAGAACACACCACGGGTATCAATCAATAACTCCAAGGACGATATGGATGTGTAAAAGCTTTGGGGCCAAAATACGGCGCATGCATTTTGATTATTTTGGGCTTGTCTTATTAACTGTGCATAGCGTTTGCTTGTTCGTCTTTGAGTACTCTTGGATTAATCGGTTTTGCGCAGCGATAATATACTTTTGCGCAGCGATAATATACTTTTGCACAGCGATAATATACTTTTGGCGTCAGTGTGATTATGGTTTTGGGTATCTTTGTATTAAAAATTTGTATTATGCTGAAGAAGCAGCGTGAGCTTGTGCTGCTGCTCTATAGGGTATGTATGTTGTATAGGTAGATTCTTGCAAGATGCACAATCTCTCTCAATTTCGCATGTTTATTTAAGCAGAGACAATGGCCGCATCCTTGACGGCCTGCTCCATTACAGAGCGGCCCTGGGTAATGGCATCCTGGGCGGCAGTGATCTGCTCGGGAGTAGCCGAGGCCTCATCAGAGGCAAGCTGGGCAATAAGCTTCTCGACGGCAGCAGCGACACGGATGCGAAGGGGACCGAATACGGCGCGGGTCTGTTCAACGGCGGTTTCCTATACGACAGAGATCTAGGTGTCAGTGTCTGTCTGTATTTGCATATATACATATAATGTGAGTTTTATAGGGCAGAAGCGCATACCTCCTGCTTCAGAATGTAGACGTTGTTCTCATCAGTGGTGGTGGCCTGCTCGGCCTTGATCTTATCCAGGCGCGCCAGCTGGTTGACTAGCTCAGTGTGGTACGACTTCTCCTCCTTGACGAGGCGGGCAACAGCCTTGGTGGCGACTTCGAGGGGAGTAGGGGCAGGCATTGTAATGGTAGTTTGTCTGAAGTTAAGTAGCAAGTAATGTGAAAATGAAAAGGGACAAAGGGAGGGCTCTAATATAAGCAAGCTTCTGTGTTAAACGTCTGCCTATTCTTGGTAGCCTTGCAAGCAACCAAGCTTTCCTTTTCCCTTTCCTCTTTCCCTTCAAGGGAAGCTTCTGTAGTGGGGTTTGGGTTTAACCAGATGTGGGGCTTATTTCAGCATCATCGATCAAATGCGGGCATTTTACGTGACGCTTTGCTTTTGCAGGTTTGCTTCAGCCAATTCCCTGTTTGGAGGGGCCTGCAGGATCTGATAAAGAAGTACAAAGCCTCAGATTATATAGCATTGCTCAAGTTGAAATGAACGTGATATGAATGGTCAAGAGAGAACCCTGAGGGATGAAGGACGAGAGCCAGCCAGGCAAGTAACACAGGAGCTAGGAAAACGGGGGGGGGGAGAGGAACAGAATAAGCCCGACTAATAACAGGACTGGATTGCGCCATTCAAAAGCCGATGCAGAGGGCGAGAGAAGCCGTGACGCATTTTTGCATTTTTGCCAGCGTGCCACCACCAAGTAAAGAGAAAGCACTGTTTCGTTATCAATCAGTAACCGAAAAAAAAAAGCGTGTACTACTGCGTAGTATCCGATATCGCGCCTGTTACATGATTAATTACTGGTTTATAGCTGTAAGGAACATTTGGGCTCTAATTTTTTTTACATTTTTTTTTCAGGTTTTCTTTTTTTTTTCTCTCAAAGAATCAGAAAGAATCACTAAAGAAAAAAAAGAAAAAAAAAAGAAAAAGGCAACATCCCCGCTACCCCGCCATAAAATCAAAATCCCATCTTAGCAAAGGCACGCAAATCTTAAAAAGAGAAGAGATTCCACTTAACTTTCTCCATTCAATTTTCCTCAGCCTTGCCCAAACCTATTATTTGTTTGTTGTCGTTTCAAACAAAAAACCTCAATCCAAACCACAAAAGATAACCCGACTTCACGGCTCCGCACCTTCGAATCCCTCTTCATCGACCGCCGCCCGAATAGTAATCTAGCTTTCCCTCCCCCCCC